>SKCR01005291.1:0-26058 GCA_019454045.1 Zanthoxylum bungeanum | reverse complement strand
CCTCGTACTACGTTCTTACCGATTCACAAGACAAGGTTGGCTTCTAGCAAAGCGCCATGCCTACCCAATTCTCCAGAAATATTCTTATAGGAATATAAGATCTATATCAAGCGTAGTATACCGTAGTATTGCGTACATGGATCCAGTATCGGATGATCACTGCTAGGCCTAGGGCTGGAGATGTGTCTGCCCCGTACGAAACATATATCGGATCAAGCAACTAGTCTCTTTAAATCGGACAATCCTGACCTAGTCATATTGTCCCGACGGTTGCAACCTTTTTATAGAGTACTAATCTGTGTCCTGCGTGATCATCACCTCCATATGTCTGAAGCGATATTTCCATCTTGACATCACATCCAGTACACTACGATTCTCGGTAAACCCAGAAGAGGTGTACACAGAACCGGTTAAGGTCCCCAACCACCAAAACCAAAGTTTACCGATTGTCGCAAGTACTAGCGATGTAAGTCTCAGGTTAAGACCATATACACCTACCCTGATGCGGCCTCCCATAGACACCTAGACATACTACCAATGGGATCCGCGGGGTCTATCCAGAGCGAAGCTGTTTTCCGTACCATCGGTAAAACACAACCTCCTATCGCACTTGCATAAGTATCCAATACTTAAATATATGAGAACTATGCCGTTGTGCCCTCACAACGTGCACAAGCGCAATACTAGCCTATTCCACATTATCGATGTCCAGTCTCGATAATACTACGGCTATGGATATTTAATGATTAAACCTTTATGGATTGATACTGTCTCATATCATCTCAATCCAGTACTAATCATATGGACTTTCGCCATTTATATATCAAAGTAATAATATTTACAAAATGGCAAAGGCAATTTCATTATTACATAGTTAATTTTGTACAATAATACAATATCATTTACAAACAGTGACGCTATGGGACACAATGTCTAACACGATTCTTGTTTAATAGTGTCCCTGACAACTATGACACAATTAAGTTTCTTAACTGATCAAATCAGTTTGAGCTATTTATTTGTCATGCTATATATTTGAGATATTTATATTCAAAATACAAATTCTGTTATCCACATCTAATGTGTTTATCTCAATATCATCTTTATACAATAAAACACTTTAGTGTTCTAGAATATAAAAGTTCACCCGCCGCGGGTTAAACACTGATATAGAGATAATGTATCTAGTCAAACTAGTTACATTATAATAGTTCCTTAATTTAAGTACTAACCCGAAGGTAGTTCCTAAATTCAGGTATCTACGGTTAAAACAACGACTTTCGTCCCGTTTCCAATTCGCAGATAAATCTCAATAGAAGTCAGTATCCTGCTCATAGCAGATTCTGAACATCACTACATATTTATGTACCACACTAAGTATCTAAAATCTAATTTTAATACTAGTTGTGAACATATTTATGACAAATATTTGAAGTCAAAGCCTTCTTAAAATCTAAGTAAGATTTATGAAAATCCTTCAATTTCATTATCATACTTTAAGGATATAATCCTTGGTTCTGATTCAGAAATTAAGGAGTCTACTCTACAAGCTTAATGGATTAAGCACTTAAGTTATCATTACAAGATCTTCCAAAGATTATGCTCTACTATTTGCTTAACTCCGGGCTTAGGCATAATGTTATTTATATCAAATAAAGTAACTTGTTATTTTCCAGGACCATCCTGAAACTTTATTCCCAATTTGAAAATTATAGTCGTCTAAATACATTTTCACCCAGGATTATGTCTTAAACACTAATCTTTCATTTTTTTATCTTGATTCTAATAGTCCAACTATTTAATCAACGATTTGTGGTACTATTTATTATAATGATTATAATAGCCCAACTATATAATCAAATATAATCTAAATTAATTAACCTCAATTACATTGATTACTATAGTCCAACTAAAAATCAACTGTAATTGAATCAATTAATTCAAATATATTGATTAATATAATCCAATTATATATAATCAACTATAATACAGTCCAACTGTTAATTAAAACAACAATTTAAATATTAGTCCAACTAACATTTAATCTAATGAGAAATAATTTGAATGAGCGCTTATGGCGAGTAATTGAACGAGTATTGCAAATTCAATTCTTACCTCCCTCTATTTTTCGGCGAGCCTCTAACCCTCTGTCGAGTACTCGGGAAACCGTGTTTCCTAGTGGGCTAGGATCCCGTTAAATATCACACAATCTTGACTTTGGCCAACAAATTGTATGATAATTAACTAGGTAGATCTCTAAGATCAATTGGATCCCATCCAATTCCTAGATCCGGTAGGGAGAGAATCCAAGTCCGAAACATATATCTTATATATGCCAATACATCCAATGTATTACCTCACATTTTTCCTTTGAATCAACTAAGCCTTGGCTTTGGCACAACAAACTTAGCGATCCCAGTCAAGCGCGACCCATTGACCATGGAAAGCTTCGCAATCAATGTCGATGGACAAGAAGGGGTCTTGACTTTGGCCAACAAACCACAACTTGGACAAGACACCGATATGGAACAAAGCCTTCGTGATTCAAACACATCTTCAACAGACAAAGGCCTTGACTTTGGCCAACAAACCAATGCCGTCTTGGATCTTGAGTGAGAATCACTCAATGGAAGGAAAGACGCTTAATATTGAACGAGGGTTTTTCGCGTGCAAATTGGCAACCAATTTATTATCTTTGTTAAGGTCTCATCATCATACACCCTTAAACATGCATTCTAAACACATAATAAAGCGCATATGAAATAAAATAATAATGATATACGGATGGATACTTTACATTGATCCTAGATCAAATCTCTCATTTTCTCTCTCCAAAGGTAGCACATGTATTTACTTCTACCCGTTACACTACACTTCTAAAGAAACCTCATTTACATTGAGGGGAATAGGTGAGAAGAGAATACAAAGAGTATAGAGGTGATAAGGCTGAACACGCAGGTCCAATTAATAAATCAATTTTATTATACAATTTGCAAAAATGCCCCACCCGACTAATATCCATCCGATATACATTATTCATGCATCGCAACCATGTATTCATACAAGCATGTTATCAATCAATCTAATCCAATTAATTAATCTGATAATTAGTGATCATCCAATGTTCAAACAACGATTTGATTTTTGCTCGAGTCAAACTCGTTTTGTAAATAAGTACTCAAAGTACGAATTCTCGAATTAAATTAAACTATATAATTAAATCCAATTTAATATGCATTTAATTCTAATTCACTATTTAATTCCAAATTAAATATTACACTTTTATTAACGAACCTTTACGATTTAAATTTCAAATTTAATCGTAACGGGTCTCAAAGCCCGATAAACATCTAATGTTTATTTAATTAAAGTCTAATGGGCTTTTAATTAATTTCTTAGGCGTGGACTTTTGGTTAACTCGGGTCAAACCGAATAACCAAAATCCAATCCGGGAGTTACCCCATAAGCCTTTATATTAATTTTGGCCCATTAGGCCTAATTAAATAATTAAGATCCATTAAGTCATAATTGGACTTTATGGATGCGGTTTTGGGCCCAATTGGATCCAACCAAATTGGCCTAAACCTAACTTGGTACAACCAAGCCCAAAAGCCCAATTACAACATATAAGGCCCAATTTCCCAAAACAAGTCCAATTAATTAACTTATAAAATTCTAAATTCCATAATTAATTAACCTAAGTGTAATACACAATTAACCACCCAATTAATATTTCTAAAACATCAATTAGCATACTTAGTCATGCATTTCTACATTAAATAGTGTCCAACACAATTTATCAAAATCAAACCCAATTTACATGCTTAAAGTCTCGGCAATTAGGGGTTTTTCAATCTGATTCGGTTTCAATCAAATTGAATCCATAATCATCATTTCTCAAATCAATTAAACTCATCCAATGAATCAAAATACAAAAAACACAATGAATTTCATATCCAATTGAATTCGGCCAAGCCTACTTTAATTTGGGGAAAATTGTTCCAAATCAAAATTCAATCCAATTGAACTTCAAATTAACATTACCCACTTGTTTCAAGTCATCCAATGATCAAACAAACAAAATTCACCAAGATATTAGGGTCTCAAGTTTCAGCCATCATAAGCAATTTGGGGAAATTTATTCCAAACACAATTTCAACAAATTGATCCAATCAATCTTAAATTAAACATACTTTAAGCATTCTCATTCATCCAATTTCACAAAATATGCTCAAAATCAAGTTTACCCAAATTTGTCACTTTAGGCCAACATAAAAAATTGGGGAAACTTGTTCCAAACATAATTTCTTCAAATTGATCCAATCAATCATTAATTCAACAACATTTAAGCATACTTAATCAATCAATTCAACCAAATCATGCTTCAATTGATTTTACCCAATTTGCCATGCCCAAAATTTGGGGAAAAATGGATCCAACCAAATTTCTTGAAATTGATCATACACAACATCAATTCAACCTCATTCAAGCATACTATATCAAACAATTTAACCATTTGATGCTCAAATTGAGTTTACCCAATTTTAACCCTAACTTTTTCATGCTTGATCAAAGCTCATAGATATCATTGTTGGTTTCTAATTAGGTCCCAAGATCATGAAATCAAGCAAGAAAAACGCATGAATACTTCAAGGAGTAAGGCGGAATACATACTCACATTGAATGGTTTGATGCTAGGAAGAACAAGTGGCTTCTTCCTCCTTGTTGGAGCTCGGTTTTGGCCTCATTGGAGCTGCTGGACTGCACGTTTTGGGCTGTGAAAATCCTCTAATTTTCGGCCATTTAAGACCTCCATTAAAGCTCCAAGCTTTGAGATTCCAAGCTCAAAGATTCACTACCCTATCACCTTTGTATAAACCCTAGGTGTGTGCTAGCACCACATCTTCTTCCTTGCTTCTCATTGATTCGGTCCAACCTTCAATTTTGGGAGAAGAAACGGTTCCAAACCGTGAAGGAGAAGGAGGGAAAGAGAGGGAGAAGAAAACGTTTTTGAGGAGAGAGAGAGTTAAATGAAAAAGGTGTATTTGATTTATTTATTTCCAAAATTAATAAACCGTTTACCTTTTTCAAATTTCAAAAAGTCAAAAGGTAAAAGTGAAAAGCAATTAACTTTTCCCAACCACCTTCCACTATTCACATCAAGTCACTTTAATAAAGTGATAACATGTCATGTCACATCACTCAAAGTGACAAGTGATTTGACAATTAATGCGACTGGCGATTTGACGCTTGATGTGACTTGCGTGGCGCGCTCGAATTCGAAATGCGAATGCGCTCGCAATCACTCTCGGGCTCGGGTTCGCTAATTCCAAATTAATGAATTTTCTGTCGCGTCGTAATTAAATGATTACGCCTAGTGAAATCACTATTCACGTCGCTAATGAATTAATTCTAAATTAATTCGTTTGCCCGAATTAAAATCCAATTTCAATTCCGCGTCGAAATCTAATTTCGCATAATATATCGAATATATTATTTTATCGATTAATTCCAAATTAATCGTTCTCTCCTTTTAAACGATATTTTATCCCAGATATAATATCTCCGTAATTAATCCCAGATTAATTTTCTCTCTCATCGAATTAATCCAAGATTAATTTTCTCTCTCTTCTAATTAATCCCAGATTAATTAAAGTGCGAGTTATACGTCATCGGTGAATCCTCGGGGAGCGACCCATGAGATCTACGGATATGTTTGCAGTAAATACGGTCGACGGACTATCCGAACACGTAAGTACCTCGTACTACGTTTTACCGATTCACAAGACAAGGTTGGCTTCTAGCAAAGCGCCATGTCTACCCAATTCTCCAGAAATATCCTTACAAGAATATATGATCTATATCAAGCGTAGTATACCGAAGTATTGCGTATTTCTGTCCAGTATCGGATAGTCACGTGCAAGGCCTGGGGCTGGAATTGTGTCTTCCCCGTACGAAGCACATATCGGATGTCTGGTAACTAGTCTCTATAATCGGATATACATGACCTAGTCATAATATCCCGATAGCTCGAGCATTTAAGAGAACGAGTTCCGTATCCTACGTGACCATCATCTCCACTATTACTAGAGTGATACTTCTGTCTTGACATCACACCCAACACACTACGATTCCCAATATACCCAGTATCGGCGTATACAGAACCGGTTAAAGCCCTGGACGACCTCAACTAAAGTATATTGATTGTCGTATGTATTAGCGGTGCAAGTCTCAGGTTAAGACTAAATACACCTACCCTGATTGCAGACTCCCATAGACACATAGTCATACTACCAATGGGATTCCGCGGGGTCTATCCAGAGCGAAGCTGTTTCCCGTACCATCGGTGAAACACAACCTCCTACCGCACTTGCATAAGTATCCAATACTTAAATATATGAGAACTATGCCCGTTGTGCCCTCACAACGTGCACAAGTGCAATACTAGTCTTTTCCGCATTACCGATGTCCAATCTCGATAATACTCTGACTATGGATGTTTAATGATTTATCCTTCGTGGACTGATACTGTCTCATATCATTCTCTGTCCAGGAACAAATCATAGGGACCTCTCATCATTTATATATCTAGGTTATCTAATCACAAATGATAAGAGTTTAATCTCCTTTGTCACATAGTTAATTTGTACAACAACACTATGATATGTACAAATAGTTACGCTATTGGTCATAATTGTCCAACAGATCTAATCCTTAGTTCTGATTAAGAAATTAAGGAGTCTATTTGGCAAGTATAACGGATTAAGCACTAAAGTTATCATCACATGAATATTCCAAATATCATGTTCTACTATTTGCTCAAATCCGGGCTTAGGCTCGAGACGTCACTCTATCAAATAAAGTAACTTCTCTGTCTCCAGGACTATCCTGAGATTTTATTCACAATTTGAAAATTAAAGTCGTTCAAAATATTTTCACCTAGGTTTATATTTTAAACATTAATCTTTCATTTATCTTGATTCCAATAGTCCAACTATCGAATCAACGATTTTAGGTACTATTGATTATAATGATTACTATAGTCTAACTACATAATCAACTATAATTTGATTTGTTAAATTCAATTATATTGATTACTATAATCCAATTATAAAATAAACTATTAATTGAAATGGTTTGAATACAGTCCAACTATTTAATTAAAACAACGATTAAATATTAGTCCAACTAATATATTAATTTATTTGACGAAAATTTTGAAATGAACGCGTATGGCAGGTAACTAAATGAATATTGCAAATTTAATACTTGTCTCTCACTATTTTTCGGTGAGCCTCTAACCCTCTGTTGAGTACTCGGGAAACCTTGTTTCCTTGTGGGCTAGGATCCCGTTAAATAACACACAATCTTGACTTTGGCCAACAAATTGTATGATAATTAACTAGGTAGATCTCTAAGATCAATTGGATCCCATCCAATTCCTAGATCCAGTAGGTGGACATCCAAGTCTGAAACATATATCTTATATATGCCAATATATCCAATATATTCCCTAACCTTTTTCCTCTGAATCAATTAAGCCTTGGCTTTGGCACAACAAACTTAATGATCCCAGTTAAGCGGAACCTATTGACTATGGAAAGCTTCGTAATCAATGTCGATGGACAAGAAATGATCTTGACTTTGGCCAACAAATAACAACTTGGACAAGACACTGATATGGAACAAAGCTTTCATGATTCAAACACATCCGCGGCGGAAAAAAGGTCTTGACTTTGGCCAACAAACCAGTTCCAGTCTTGGATCTTCAGTAAGAATCACTCAATGGAAGGAAAATGCTTAATATGTTGTGAGGGTTTTTTCGCGTAATTGGCAACCAATTAATTATCTTTGTTAAGGTCTCATCATCATACACCCTTAAACATGCATTCTAAACACATAATAAGGCGTGTAAGTAAATAAATATAATAATGATATGCGGATGGATACTTAACATTGTTCCTAGAAAAAATCTCTCCATTTCCTCTCTCCCGCTAGCACAAGTATTACTTCTACCCGATTACATAACACTTCTAAAGAAACCTCATTTACATTGAGGGGAATATGTGAGAAGAGAAATACACAGAGTCAAGAGGTAATAGGCTGGACACGCAGGTCCAATTAATAAATTCTAAATTTATTACAACAATTTCCAAAATTGCCCTCACCCATCTAATATCCATCCGATATTCATTATTCATACATCGCATCCATGTATTCACACAAAGCATGTTATCAATCAATCTAATCCAATTAATTAATCTGAAATTAATGACCATCCAATGTTCAAACAACGATTTGATTTTGCGCGAGTCAAACTCCTTTTGCGAATAAGTACTCAAAGTACGAATTCTTGAATTATATTAAACTACAACATTAAATCCAATTTAATTTGTTTTTAATACTAATTCTCTATTTAATTCTAAATTAAATATTACACTTTTTAATGTGCCTTTACGACTTAGATTCTAAATCTAATCGTTACGGGTCTCAAAGCCCGATTAACATCCAATGTTAAATTAATTAAAGTCCAATGCGCTTTTAATTAATTTCATAAGGCATGGACTTTTGGTCAATATGGGTCAAACCCAAATACCAAAGCACATTTAAGGAATCACCCTTATTTGCCAAGAAATCAATTTAGGCTCATTAGGCCCAATTAAAATTAAAGGTCCTTTAAGTCATAATTGGACTTTATGGATATGGTTTTGGGCCCAATTGGATCCAACCAATTAGCCTAAACCAAACTTGGCCCAACCAAGCGCATTAAGCCCAATTACAACTTTACAAGCCCAATTCCAAATTTGGCCCAATTAATTAAATTACCAAAATTCCAAATTTCATAATTTAATTAACCTAAAGTGTATGCCATAATTAATTACTCAAATTAATATTTCCCAAACATCAATTTACATAATTAATTATGTTTATCATCATCAAAACATGTCCAACACAATTAAATCAAAAATCAATCATTTTCCATGCTACATCCTTCACGGTATTTTAGGGTTTTCTTTGTCCGATTCGGTTTTAATCCAATTAAATCATAAATCAACATTACCCAAATGATTTCAACTCATCCAATGATCAAAATCAAAAAATACCCTGACCTTAGGGCAACACCAAGTTTCAGCCAAGCCATAATTTTGGGGAAAATTTGATCCAATCCAATTTTCACAAAATTGATCACAAACAACTCCAAGTCATCCATTAACAAGCATGCTCAAACAAGTAATTTCACTCAAACATGCTCAAACCAATTTACCCAAAATTTACCCTAAGTTCACTTCATGCTCAAAATGGCTCTAATACCATTGTTGGGTTTCTAGTTAGTCTCAATGATCAATTCAGGCAATGAAATCATGTGCGAATACAACAAAGAAACATGGCGGAATCATACTTACATTGATCGGCTATGCGATGCGTCAAACACAAAAAATTTTATCCTCCAAGGAAGCTATCGGCAGTGGGCTGTTTTGTGCTCCTTGAGAATTCGGTCACCACCTTCATGGAAGCTCCAAGCTCCAAGCTTTGTGTTGTGATTCCATGCTCATGAATAGGTTTCCCTATCACCTTAGGATGACTCTTCATGTGCTAGCATAAGGGAAATTTGCCATAAATCTTCTTTGTTTCTTCATGGTGTGCTCGGCATTTTGAAGAAATTTTGGGAGAGAAGCACTTGGCCCTTGGCCGAAAGTGTGTGTGTGTGTATAAGAGAGAGATGATTAGTTGTGTTTTGATTTGTTTCTTAAACTTATACCAAAACAATTTATTTCCAAAATCTTGTAAATGGCTTTAAAAAAGTCAAAATAATTTGGAGCCAAAAACAATTAATGTCTTCCAACCACTACCATCAATCAATAGTGACATGTTGTCAATCACTTAAAGTGACTAGACATCACATCAAATGAATGACGAGTGATGTGACGCGTGATGTGACTTTTGGGCCGCAATTGAATTCGAAATACGAGTGCACCCGCAAACACTCCCGGGCTCGGGTTCGCTAATTTCGAATTAAAGAATTTTCTGTTGCGACGTAATTAAATCAAATTAAATTCAATAATTATGCCTAGAAAAATTACTATTCACGTCGCTAACGAATTAATTCTAAATTAACTCGTTCGCCCGAATTAAAATCTAATTTTAATTCCGCGTCGAAATCTAATTTCGTATAATATATCGAATATATTATTTAATCGATTAATTCCAAATTAATCATTCTCTCTCTTCCATTAATATTTTATCCCAGATAAAACATCTCCGTAATTAATCCCAGATTAATTTTCTCTCTCATCCAATTAATCCCAGATAAATAAAGTGTGAGTCATACGTCATCGGCGAATCTTCGGGAAGCGACCCATGAGATCCCCGGATATGTTGGCACTAAATTCTGTTGTCGGACTATCCGAACACGTACATACCTAGTACTACGTTTTTACCGATTTACAAGACATGGTTGGCTTCTAGCAAAGCACCTTGCCTACCCAATTCTCCAAAAATATTCTTATAGGAATGTGTGATCTATATCAGGCGTAATATACGTAGTATTGCGTATTACGATCCAGCATCGAATGTCACGTGCAAGGCCTGGGGTTGGAATTGTGTCTGCCCTGTACAAAGCACATATCGGATCTTTGGTAAGTAGTCTCTATAATCGGATAATCATGACCTAGTCATATTATCCCGATGACTACAGTACATAAGAGCACCAGTTCCGTATCCTACATGATCATCATCTCCACTATGACTGAAGTGATACTTTCGTCTTGACATCACACCCAATACACTACGATTCTCAATATACCAAGAAGAGGCGTACACAGAACCTATTAAAGCCCTGGATGACCAAAACCAAAGTATATTGATTGTCGCAAGTATTAGCGGTGCAAGTCTCAGGTTAAGACCAAATACACATACCCTGATTCAGAATTCCATAGACACATAGTCATACTACCAATGGAATTCAGAGGGGTTTATCCAGAGCGAAGCTGTTCCCGTACCATCGGTAAACACAACCTCCTATTACACTTGCATTAGTGTATCCTATACCCAAATATATGAGAACTATGTCGTTATGCTCCCACAACGCACACAAGTGTAATACTATTTTTTTACGCATTATCGATGTTCAATCTCGATAATACTCTGACTAGGGATATTTAATGATTAAACCTTTATGGATTGATATTATCTCATATCATCTCAATCCAGATCTAATCATATGGACTTTTCATCATTTATACATCTAGGTAATCCAATTACAAATGATAAAAGGGCAATTTCCTTTGTCACATAGTTAATTTATATAACAACACCATGATCTGTACAAATAGTGATGCTATGGGTGATAATTGTCCAACAGACAGATGCCCCTAGATCCTAGATTCAGAGTCTAGAGGTTATCGTATATCCACGCCATCGGCTCCAGATTTATGGCTTAGAGGATGGCGATACTTAACGCCCCAAGACCACCAGATTTCAGGGCTAGGGGGACGGTGATACGTAATGCCCCTAGACCCTAGATTGAGGGACAAGATATAGGCATGCAATGGGGGAGGGCGATACGTAACGCCCCAATGTCATGGATTTATACACTTAGCTCTAGTTAGGCGTATTCAAAGACAGATTTTCAGAAATAAGATTTTCAGTGATGTGATTTGCAGAAAGGCTAGTTTAATGAAAGTTTTCTAGAGAATCAGTTTTATGAAAAAAGTTGATTTTCAGAAAGAAAGAAGTTTCCAAAAAAAGTTTTAGAAAAAAAGATTTGAAAAACAAAAAGCTTTCAGAAAAGTTTAGTTTTTCCAGAAATATTTTCGATTATAGAAAATGAACATTTTTATAAGTATTTCAGTTTCCGTTTAAAACTGTCCACTCACTAGGTCGTTCAAACGATCTAACCCCCTCACTCCCAGTTTCCTTATTTTACAGGTTATCCAAATGACGAGCTTGAGAGAATGGATGTTGATGGCAGTCACTAGAGTATTGGTTCCACCAAGTCAAGTCTGAGATAGAGTTCAGTCAAGTCAAGTCAAGTCAAGTTCCAGATAATTGTATAGTAAAGTTGTGTTATAAGTATTCGTGTATAGAGTTGTTAAGAAACGTGATGTTGAGTATTCAATTGTGTGTACTATTTTGTACACTATGTCATGGATTTGGGCAGTGGTCCCATATATAAGATTATATTTGAGAAAAGAGTATCAGTGTTGTTCATAGTTAGAAAGTCAGAGGCTCAGAGGGATAATACAGCCTATTCCCTACCGGTAGTGATCAGTGAAATCACTCATGTTACGCAAGTGACCGGCGTAATCACATACATATAACGCAAGTGCACGTATCGTTCAAGTAGTATAAAAAATATCGATCACACGAGGACTTAATACCTAAGATATTAATTTATGAAGTAAAATTTCACGAGTATCTAATGGATTGATTGTTTGATTTGATGGTGACTTAAATTTAAAACAAGTAAATAAAATTACGCGAAAGTTGATTGAGGAAAATTCAAGATTTAGAAACTATCCAGGGTTGTGAATCTTTCCAATATATTTTTTAAAAGATGAAGTGGTTATTTTACTTTTGTGTAATTTATCGGTTTATTAACCTGGAAAAACTAAATTATGTAAAAGCCTCTTCCGATGGTCAAATACAAATACCCAGTATAACAAAATTAATCATATTCCTATGTTAACCAAGTTATCTGAATTCATTAAGATTAAGTTACAATTATGGCAACCCATGCCCGACAGGTATATTCCTATCCTGTAAGGAAATCTATTAAAGGGTTATCTATCCTCAAGGAAGATCGTGGGCTATTGAGTCTAGGGTTTAAACCTAAAATCCCTTTTACAAGTTCATTTCAAGTTTACCGAATCAATCTTATTAATGGCTAGTTAACAAGAAGCATTAAGACTACGACTCAATAAATAATCCTTTATATTACCCAAACCATAAAATAACCCCTTATTAATCGGTGATATTGGAATTCATCACAACCCCAGATAACTGACTTAGTTACAACACATATTTATGGGTAGTAAAAACTTAAATAAAATAAAAGACATAAAGTAAATTGCTGGAAATTAAATACTGAAAAGTAAATGACGGAAAGTAAATACTGAAATTAAATACTGAAAATTAAATGATGAAAAGTAAAGGCTGAAAGTAAATTGCTGAAAAGTAAATAAAGTAAAAGTACAATAAAAGAAAATGCTGAGGTAAAAGGATCCACTTTTATTACTACTATTTTAGATATCTCCTTTAATATAATATATAACTTTGCGTGATAATTACCAACCAGCCATTTAGGCAGTATCCTGATTTAGTCAAATTAATAATTAATTACCACCCAACCAACCAGGCAGTATCCATGCTTAGTCAGGTTAAAACCAATTTATAATTAATTACCAACCGACCAATATAGCGGTATCCTCGTTACGTCAGATTTTAAATAGTTATTATATTATAATTAAGGGAGATTAATCTAAATAGCAATAATAAAAGCTTTACCTTTTGCCCCAGCAAGGGGGAGTAACCTCCTCATTGCTTGAAAAGTAAAAACTGAAAAAGTAAAGAAATGAAAGTATTGTGCGTAAAAGTAAATTGCGGAAAGTAAAAACTGAAAAGTAAAGAAAAGAAAGTGCGAAGCAGAAATTAATTACTAAAAGCTGTAAATAAACAAACAAGATACAATCTTCTTAGTTATCCTTAAGGAATTTCAAAGAAGAAAGTATGAATTTACAAATGAAATGGCTTGATATTTATAGGCAAAATTTTACCTCCATCAAATCATCCACCAATTCCATTATTAATTGCTCCACTAATTTCACCACCAAATCCATTATTAATTGCTCCACCAAATCCATTATTAATTGCTATCATGGATTTGGTGGGAGCTTGACTATTTTTATTTTTATTTATTTATTTATTTTTTGCTTTGAAAATGACTTTAATAATTTCACATAACACACTTCTGGATGTTTCATCAATTTCGGTCATGAAATCTTCAGAAATCGAAGTTATTGCGTTTTTCAAAGTTGTCGATCTTTGCGTCTTCTTTAATCTGGAACTTGAATCAGTTCAATCCAATATCAGAGTAAAACGTTATGCCCAAAGTACGACAGTTGCGGAAAATTGGAATTTCTGAAACTGTACTTCGTTAGAACGCCCTTTCAAGTTTCCAATCTCCAAAATTAATATGTCAAGTCCAATTTTTGCCCTTATTTGACCCACTTTTCGTCCTAAATAATTTCATTGAGTCCAAATATTATTTCATCTGCAAAATAAACTAAAACACATCAAAACGTTCATCAAACCCGAGAAACTAAACAAAATATTAATTAAAAGGGGCGATAAATATTGATATATTTTCCGCTCATCACAGCCCCAAACCTAATATTTTTCTAGTCCTCGAGCAAAATAACAAAATAAAATACAAGAAACAATTAAAATTAAACTAAGCCACTTTTGTAAGGATCACGGTTACATTTAGCGTATGCAAAAAGCCTTTAAACCCCTAGGTGTCCCTAGTGGACGAGTTGTAGTCTCGTGAGGGCTTACAGCAACGATAACCACAAACATTTTAAAAAAGGAAAAAGATAATAAAACTAATGCACACAAAAGAAAAAAAGACAAGTGAAAAGAGAATAAAGAAGTTAGTGACTAAACATATGAAACTTCTAATCCATGTCAACAGTTGTTATTGTTTCTTTTTAAATTACTGAATAAGTAAATTCTCCGATTATTTTTACCATTCTCCATATACACAGTCAACAAAATATTAATCAACTCATTTTTCCCACAATAGTATGAGTGTAGTTGAGAAGAGAGTAATATTTTTCTCCTAAAGTTTTATCAGAATTCACACTTTTTTAAGTAATGGAATAATGTTTTTTTTTTTGATTTTTTTGTTTATATACAATATATTCCATCTATGTAGCGAGCTTTGGGCCAGTGAATCCCAAACCAGTTTGTTTTAAGGCACTAGGTGTTAAGATACCCCTACAAACTTAATTACTCAGACTTCAGATATATAAATATTTTTTGCAATATCTTTGATCCATGTAGCGAGCTTTGGGCCAGTGACTCCCAAACCAGTTGGTTTTAGGGCACTAGGTGTTAAAACACCCTTACTGATTTAATACCTCGGATCTCAGATGTTTTTTTTTACTCCATCGCTTTTTATAGATGCTTCCTCCAATTAAACTAGAGCACTGAATATTTCAAACTTTTCAATTACAGCTCATGTCTGTATGTTACCATGTATGCTGATAATACCTGTCAACTGAGCATATGAAGATTAATTTTAGTCAGTTTTATGGAGAATTCACAAATTAAATAATTTAAAATGAAATTAAAAAAATTAACTTGTTCCGAAATAAGTTAAGATACGTCTCAGGAATGGAAATTCCTTACACAGCTATCTCACACCAATTTCACCTGATTAATCAAATAAAAACACAAAAATACAAAATATTTTTTTGGTTTTTGTAAAATTTTACAATTTTTTGGCTTTTTCGAAAAATTTTGACTAAAAATAAAACAATAAAAATAAGATACAATTTCACTATTCTCCTCCCCCAAACCTAAATGAGATTTTGTCCCCAATGTCTTAAACAACAAAAGAAGAGTTTAGAAAACCATATCTGGTTAGCTGAAATTCTACATCTAAATGAAAAGTTAAAGATTAAGATCCGGATTTATCCGACGCCTCTTACCATGATCATTATCGGACCAGTTTATCTTGGAAAGAATTGGGTCAATTTGAGGTTCAAATGTTAAGATTTGGTCAATTAAATATGGGGCAGTTCTGGCAGTAAAGATGACTTCTTTTATAGGCTTTGACACGAACCCATTTCTCCGGGCATCATCAAGAAACACACAAACAAAATCATAAAATCCATCAACATTGTATAGTCCAAGCGGTTTCTAGTGTATGTTCAATTTTGCCCAAGATAGTACTGTAAAGCTTTCCTCCATTGTACCCAAGCCACCTGGCAAAGTAATAAAAGCATCAACACAGTTAATCATCTCTACCAGTCGTTCAGACATACTTGGCATGATTAGTTCCTCGTTGTTTGATGATCCAATAAGATTTGCCTCTGCCAAAGGTTTTACGATGATTCCCAAAAATTTACTGCCTCCATCCTGTACGGCCTTTGAAACGATACCCATTCGTCCAAGATTTCCACCGCCATAAACTAGGTGCATATTCCTTTCGGCAATGACTCTACCCAATTCTTGTGCTGCCGCTACGTATTGTGGCTTAGTACCAACAATAGTGCCATAAAAGACACAAATGTTTACAACTCGTCTTCTTGAAGTGACTTCCATTTTTATGTATTTCTTTCTCAGCTCTGGATACCTTCAAAAGTGCAATGATGAGTTGAATTTATAGAACCTGAAAAAATGTGAGTAACAATAGCACTAGTATCTTCCAAATGACGATTAGTAGCAAAAGAGTAAATTGTGAAAGGTCAAAAAGTATGGATCCTGTCAGAGAAAATAAAAGAAAATAATAAAATAAATCACAATTATTAGAAAAAGACAAAGAGATATAATATTTACAAGAAAGTAACAGCTTGATTGACGTCTATGCTTCATGGACAAGCACCCCTTCCAATTTTCTTATAAATTGTCAAACAAGGTCTTTTTGAGTCAGATTCCCGAGACTATACTGTTGTCTTTCCTTTTGAAATTGTGTATATAACATGTGAATTGCATGATGCACATATCCACTGGGATGTGTCTCAAGAGTCTTAGATATTCCTTACCGAAGCCATCCCTAATGAATTTAATCTTATCTTCACGGTTATCAGACACCATTCCTAAGGAACGACAACGAGTTTACATGTCATGCAAGCACATTTATAGCAAACACCAATTCTTTTAGCTCTTCTCTTTTTAGCATAGGTGCTTCTACCTAAACCAAACAGATGTGAAATAAATGAGTCAGAAGACTCACCTGCCAATCGGACCCGTGCTTCAATAATCCAACAAATGTCAGTAGGAATACCTTTAATCATCAGTAATCTCATCCGTTCCAAGCGAGCTTTGTAGACTTTCATCAGATATTTTTGAGGGAGAGAAGGAAATTGCTTGTGAAGACTTGCGAGAGCATCTTCCATCTTGAAATGACTTAACCTGCAAAAACTAAACACACAAAAATTAAGGACACCAAATCACAATATGTACACAAATTGCATGGGTTACCACTCAGTTAGCTCTAAGTTTAACATCGTCAGCTAGACATGATTGCCCAAACGTTAGGCTGGATCTAAAAGTGTGACACTTTCTTTTTGTCGCTCAATTGATTCCTCCCAGTAGTGTTTGACACGCTTGTTTTTAACCTTGAATGTTTTTTGGAGTTGGGATCATGTAACTCAATGGCTCTATCTGGTAAAACCTTGGTGATTAGGAATAAACCTGACCACCTTGATTTTGGCTTCCATGGGAAGAATTTCACCCTTGATTTGCTTAACAATACCTTATGCCTTGGTTCTAGTTGTTCACTAACTTCTCATCATGTTTCTTCCTGGCCTTTTCTTTGTACAGTTTAGCATTCTCAAAATGTTGTATGTGAAATTCCTCCAATTCTTTGAGCTGGTGGAACTGTTTCTCTTCTGTTGCTTGTAGTGCAAGAATAGGCTTCTTCAGTGCACAATACGCTTTATGTTCAGACTCCACAGGCAATTGACATGCTTTAAGTTTGTCAGTAGAACTTTGCATTGCATCACAAGTCTGGATGGTACTATTTATCACATCAAGTCTGAAACATTCCTTTTTCTCGTCATTCAAGAAATTCATGGCTTTGAAAACATTGAATGTTACTTCTTGGTCTTGTACCCTCATTGTTAGTTCTCTTTTTTGTACATCAATAATGGTTCGACTTGTAGCCAAGAATGGTCTCCCGAGGATGATCGGCACGTCTTCATCTTCCTCCATATCAAGGACAATAAAAACTACTGGGAAAATGAATTTGTCAACTTTGACCAGCACATCTTCAACTACACCCCTCAGAAATACGAGCGTTCTATCAGCAAGTTATAGAGAGACTAGGGTGGGCATTGTTTCTCCAATCTGCAATTTCCTAAAAATAGAAAACAAGTTATAGAGAGACTGTGGTGGGCATTGTTTCTCCAACCTGCAATTTCCTAAAAATAGAAAAAGGCATCAAATTAACACTCGCACATAAATCACACAAAGCCTTACCGAAGTCATGTTCTCCTATGGTGCAAGGAACAGTGAAACTGCCAGGATCTTTTGACTTTGGGGTATGTTTCATTTGAATGATGGCGCTGCATTCTTCTGATAATGCTACTGTCTCGTAATCTCTCAATCTTTACTTTCGTGAAAGAATGTCTTTCATGAATTTGGCATAGCTGGGCATTTGTTCCAACGCTTCTGCAAATGGAATGTTGATATTCAGCTTTTTGAAGATCTCCAGAGAAAATTGCTTGTCTAGTTTATTCTTCTAGAGACGTTGTGGAAAAGGTGGAGGTAGAGTGATCCTTTCTTGATCTTTTTCCTTTGATTCTTTTTCCTCCATCTGTGGAACTGCATCTTTTGTAACTTCCTTAGCAGTTGCCTTAACTCCAATTTTTTCTAATATGATGGCATGACATTGCTCCTTCCCCATGTTCCTTGGATTTGGTTCTGTGATGCTAGGAATGTTACTTGGTGGTCTGTAACTCTGAGCATTGGCCAGTTGTCCAATTTGATTCTCCAGTGCTTTAATAAAAGCATATTGACTTTGAATTAATGCTGCATGAGATTGAAACAAAGCATCATACCTAGCTGCTTGAGAATCATGTTTTGCTTCTATCTTTTTCAAATGGGTCAATACTTCTGCTATTCCTGTTTCAATTTGCCTGCTCCTGACCTTTGTTTTGCTGTTGGAATCCGGGTGGTGGGTTGTTCATTTGCCCTGAATTGTTGCTCCATGTGAAATTGAGGGATTCCTCCACCCTGGGTTGTAGGTGTTGGGATATGGATTGTTCCATTGTTTGTTGAAATTGTTGACGTAATTCATCGTTTCTTTATGTTGGTTTGGCTCTCGCTCTGGTGCTCCTCCATATGTGAACTTGTGGTTCCGGCAATGTTTACAACTTGTGCGCTGAGTGTTTCCAGGTAATTGCACATCTGATCCAACTTAGTATTCACTGCTGAGTTGGCTCTAACTTCATATATTCCTGCAATTCTCTGGATCATGCTTCTTTCTGTTGGCCACAAGGAATTATTGTTAGCCATTTCTTCGATTAAGTCTCAGGCTTGATCTTCTCCTTTTGCCATCAAAGATCCTCCAGCAACAGCACTAATTGTGGTTCTCATTAGTCTAGAAAGTCCATTATAGAAAGTTTGGACTTGAAGCCACTTTGGAATCTCATGGTGAGGACATTTCCGGAGCAAATATTTGAATCTTTCCCAAGCTTCGCAGAGGGATTCTGAATCTTGTTGCACGAAGGATGTGATGTCATTCCTCAACTTTGTTGTTCTGGCTAGTGGAAAGTACTTTGCAAGGAATTTTGTGGCTAATGTGTTCCAAGTTGTGATGGAACCTGCTGGTAGTGAACGTAGCCAAGCTTTGGCTCTGTCTTTCAAGGAATATGGAAAAACTCACAGTCTCACAGCTTCTTCAGCTGCTCGGTTGTAGTTGAAAGTACTGTAAACTTCTAGGAAGTTGCTGATATGGGCATTATGATATTCATTTGCATTTCCCCTGAACTGAACTGACTGTTGAATCATCTGAATTCATTTTTTGATGTCACATGCATTTGCTGGTAAGAGAGGAAATACAATACAGGAAATGAAGCCGTCAACCACCGGAATGGTTCTATCTCGAATGGGAATTGGTAGTGCAACTTCCAATGGTTCAGGTTCCATATTAATGATTGCTTTTTGGCCTTCTCGCCATTCCCTTCTTAATTTTCTAATGGTTTTTTCAATTTCTGGGTCAAGCGGTCAGATTTCAAAGCTTCTAGTTCATCTCATGTAGTGTCTGAGAACCTGAAACACAAGAAAATAGAAATAAAAAGTAAAAAAATAAATAGATACAAGTAAAGGTATCTAACCCCAAAACTAATAGTGAAAGATAAATAAGTCCCCGACAACGGCGCCAAAAACTTGACCAGCGTAATCCCACGCATATAACGCAAGCGTACGAATCGTTCAAGTAGTATAAAAAGTATCGATCCCATGAGGACTTAATACCTAAGCTATTAATTTATGAAGTCAAATTTCACGAGTATCTAATGGATGATTGTTTGATTGGATGGTGACTTAAATTTAAAACAAGTAAATAAAATTACGTGAAAGTTGATTGAGGAAAATTCAAGATTTAGAAACTATCCAGGGTTATGAATCTTTCCAATATCTTTTTTAAATGATGAAGTGGTTATTTTACGTTTGTGTAATATATCGGTTTATTAACCAGGAACACAAAATTATGTAAAAGCCTCTTCCGATAGTCAAATACAAATTCCCAGTATAACCCAATTAATCATATTCCTATGTAAACCAAGGTATATTCCTATCATGTAAGGAAATCTATTAAAGGGTTATCTATCCTCAAGGAAGATCGTGGGCTATTGAGTCTAGGGTTTAAACCTAAAATCCCTTTTCCAAGTTCATTTTAAGTTTACCGAATCAATCTTATTAATGGCCAGTTAACAAGAAGCATTAAGACTAAGGCTCAATAAATAATCATTTATATTACCCAAATCATAAAATAACCTCTTATTAACCGGTGATATTGGAATTCATCACAACCCCAGATAACTGACTTAGTTACGACACATATTTACGGGTAGTAAAAGCTAAAATAAAATAAAAGATATAAAGTAAATTGCTGGAAATTAAATACTGAAAAGTAAATGACGGAAAGTAAATGCTGAAATTAAATACTGAAAATTAAATGCTGAAAAGTAAATGCTGAAAGTAAATTGCTGAAAAGTAAATGCTGAAAGTAAATTGCTGAAAAGTAAATGAAGTAAAAGTACAATAAAAGAAAATGCTGAGGTAAAAGGATCCATTTTTATTACTACTATTTTAGATATCTCCCTTAATATAATATATAACTTTGCGTGATAATTACCAACAACCATATATGCGGTATCCTGATTAAGTTAAATTAATAATTAATTACCAACCGACAAACCAGGTGGTATCCATGCTTAGTCAGGTTAAAACCAATTTATAATTAATTACCAACCGACCAATATGGCGGTAGCCTCGTTAAGTCAGATTTTAAATAGTTATTATATTATAATTATGGGAGATTAATCTAAATAGCAATAATAAAAGCTTTACCTTTTACCCCTGTAAGGGGGAGTTACCTCCTCATTACTTGAAAAGTAAAAACTGAAAAAGTAAAGAAAGGAAAGTACTGTGCGTAAAAGTAAATTGCGGAAAGTAAAAACTGAAAAGTAAAGAAAAGAAAGTGCGAAAGCGGAAATTAATTACTGAAAGCTGTAAATAAATAAACAAGATACAATCTTCATAGTTATTCTTAAGGAATTTCAAAGAAGAAAGTATGAATTTACAAATGAAATGACTTGGTATTTATAGGCAAAATTTTGCCTCTATCAAATCATCAACCAAATCCATTATTAATTGCTCCACTAATTGCTCCACCAAATCCATTATTAATTGCTCCAGTAATTGCTCCACCAAATCCATTATTAATTCCTAACATGGATTTGGTGGGAGCTTGACTATTTTATTATTTATTTATTTATTTATTTTTGCTTTGAAAATGACTTTAATAAATACACATAACACACTTCTGGATGTTTCATCAATTTCGGTCATGAAACCTTCAGAATTCGAAATTATTTGGTTCTTCAAAGTTGTAGATCTTTGCGTCTTCTATAATATGGAACTTGAATCAGCTCAATCCAATATCGGAGTAAAACTTTATGCCCAAAATATGACAGTTGCGCAAAACTGGAATTTCTGAAACTGCACTTCGTTAGAACGCCCTTTCAAGTTTCCAATCTCCAAAATTAATATGTCAAGTCCAATTTTTGCCCTTATTTGACCCACATTTCGTCCTAAAGGATTTCATTGAGTCCCAATATAATTTTATCTGCAAAATAAATTAAAACACATCAAAAGTTCATCAAACCCGAGAAACTAAACAAAATATTAAGTAAAAAGGGCGATAAATAATGATATTTTTTTGCTCATCAGCAAGCACACGTACTGTACAAGTAGTATAAAATATATCGATCCCACGAGGACTTATTACTTATGCTATTAAATTATAAAGCTAAATTTCTACAAGTATCTAATTGATTTGACTGTTGGTTGGATGGTGATTTTTTTTAAATCTAAAATAAGTAAATAAAACAAAACAAAGGTAAACTCTAAAAGAAATCAATATTATGAAACGATCTAGGGTTGTTAATCCTTTCAATATTCTTATAAAGATGAAGTGATTATCTTGTACTTGTGCAATTATTAGTTTATTAACCTAGAACACGAAGATATGTTGAGTTTCAATCAAGTCCCAAGGATCATAAATCTGCATAAACGAGTTGAAATATATCAAAGGAGGTGCGAATAACTCACATTGATCGGTTAGAGATGCAACAAAGATGAACCAAATTCGCACTTCATGTTTCTGCCTCCCTCCAAGCTCGGTTTTGGGCCTTCTTGAACTGCAGTGGACTGCACGGTGGGGGCTGTTTTGATGCTCCTAAAAATCGGCCATGAAAGACTCCATTGAAGCTCCAAGCTTCAAGCTTTCCAAGCTCACAAACTCACTTCCCTATCACCTTTGTATTCCTCATGAGTGTGCTAGCACTTAGATCTTGCTACAAGATCAAAAGCTTCTCCATTGTGTGAAAAAACCAGAAAAATGAAGAAGAAAATCGGTCAAGGAGACCGTGAGAAGAGAGAAACCATTTTGGCTCCATTTTGCCAAAACCGTGAATGTTATAACAAGAGAGAGAAAGTGATGCCTTTTTTGTATTACCTTTCTTTTATTTTATTTACCAAGTAAGTAAATAAAAGATATACAGAACTTTTATTAAAAAGTCAAAAGCAAAAAGCAAAAGCTTTCAATCAACTTTTCACCCATCACTTCTACTTTTACTTTAAGTCACATCAATCACTTTAATAAAGTGACATGTTGTCAAGTCACATCACTCAAAATGACAATTGATTTGACGCATGATGTGACTAACGCTTTGAAGCTTGATGTGACTTGCGTGCCGCGCTCGAATTCGAAATGCGAATGCGCTCGCAATCACTCTCGGCCTCGGGTTCACTAATTCCAAATTAACGAATTTTCCGTCGCGTCGTAATTAAATGATTACGCCTAGCGAATTCACAATTCACGTCGCTAACGAATTAATTCTAAATTAATTTGTTCGCCCGAATTAAAATCCAATTTCAATTCCGCGTCGAAATCTAATTTCGTTATAATATATCAAATATATTAATTATTCTCGATTAATTCCAAATTAATCGTTCTCTCTCTTAACGATATTTTATCCGAGATAAAATATCTCCGTAATTAATCCAGATTAATTTTCTCTCTCATCGAATTAATCCCAGATTAATTAAAGTGCGAGTCATACGTCATCGGTGAATCTTCAGGAAGCGACCCATGAGATCTCCGGATATGTTGGCAGTAAATACGGTCGTCGGACTATTCGAACACGTAAGTACCTCGTACTACGTTTATACCGATTTTTACAAGACAAGGTTGGCTTCTAGCAAAGCGCCCTGCCTACCCAATTCTCCAGAAATATTCTTACAGGAATATATAGATCTGTATCAAGCATAGTATACCGCAGTATTGTGTATATCGGCCCAGTATCAGATAGTCACGTGCTAGGGCTGGGGCTGGATAAGTGTCTGCCCCGTCCGAAGCGCATGTCGGATGTCTGGTAACTAGTCTCTATAATCGGATATGCATGACTAGTCATAATATCCCGATGGTTGCGCAACACTTAAGAGCACTAATACCGTATCCTGCGTGACATCATGTCCACTATGACTGAAGTGATACTTCCGTCTTGACATCACACCCAATACACTACGACTCTCTGATAATCCAGAAGTAGTGTACGCAGAACCGGTTAAAGCCCTGTACCACCAAGACCAAAGTCTATCGATTATCGTAAGTATTAGCGATGTAAGTCTCAGGTTAAGACTTTACACACCTACCTTGATTTCGGCCTCCCATAGACACATAGTCATAATACCAATGGGATTCCGAAGGGTCTATCCAGAGCGAAGCTGTTTCCCATACCATCGGTGAAACACGATCTCCTATCGCACTTGCATAAGTATCCAATACTTATATATATGAGAACTATGCCGTTGTGCCCTCACAACGCTCACAAGTGCAATACTAGCCTATTCCGCATTATCGATGTCCAGTCTCGATAATACTCCGGCTAGGGATATTTAATGATTAATCCTTCGGGGACTGATACTGTCTCATATCATTCTCAGTCCAGGAACTAATCATAGGGACCTCTCTTCATTATATATCTATGGTGATCTAATCACAAATGATGAGAGTGCAATTTCCTTGTCACATAGTTAATTTGCTACAACAAACACAATGATCTGTGCAAATAGTGACGCTATGGGTCATTTGTCCAACAATCTCCCACTTGGACATAGCCAGTCACTCAAGTGTCCCACACCCGAACTATGTATGGTTCGCTCAATTGCTAAGGAAAGGTTTTCGTCAGCGGATTTGTTTGATAATCGTCTGACGCAATTTATACGATCATCACATCGCCACGATGTGTGATCCGAACGAATCAGATGATATAGAAGTATATATCTGGATCGTCGATGAGACCTTAATTCCTCAGCATGTGCTGACGCCTAGCTCAGCTGCTAACAGAACTATATCTAATCTAATTAGATTTATTTTCGATCCAAATGGCTTCTATTGCTGCCTCAGCTGCAGCAATAATCCGCATTTGTTGTTTATTCGGCAACAGTTATCTTGCTGGAATATTTCCAGCTTATTGTCCCGTTATTCAAACTTTAGTTACCGCAATATTTAATTGTTTGGAACTTGCAGCAGTGGATCCCAGTCACTTCAAGTTCTCCATCCATAGTTTAAGACAACATCTTTAGTTCTCTAAGATACTAATAGATGTCCTTAACTTCAATCCAATGACTAGCACTTGGATTGTCCTGATTGTGACTCCATATGCTCAAAGCGTATGAGACACCAAATCAAAACATTTTAAATGTACAATTTCCAGACAGTGTTAACAACTCCAAATCTATCCCTGTAGATCTTTATTCCTGAATAAAGGTTGTTACTCCCCAGAATTCTACGGAGAATTTCTATGAAAGAATATCTATGAAAGCCAAGCTTTCACCAATTGCTTTATGGGAATTTCATTGTCAGTGCCTCCCCACTAACCTCCTATATACACAAGAATTATTTCATTTTGAGTCAAATCATAAACCATTATGATTATTTCAAAACGACAGTTCCAAGAACCTTATGCTTGTTTCAATCCAAACATGGATCGAATATAACCGCAAACTTGTTATCGGTTATACAAAATCGTCAGGATGTTGTAAGCATCCTCCAAAAGGTTTCCTTTTAGGAAAGCGATTTTGATCTGCAACTGACACATTTCATAAATGAAATTGCAGTTATCAACAAGCATCTTCAAAATGGATTTACCATGGCAACAGGGTAAAAGGTTTCATCGTAATCAACACAAGGTTGATAACTCTACCTTTTCTTTACAAGCCTAGATTAGTACATTGGTATGTTGCTTTCATGTATGTCTTCTTGAAGACTTATAAAGTACCAATAGGCACAATGCCTTATGGTACATCAACTAGTATCCAAACTTGTTGATATACATGGAATCCATTTTGGATTCATGGCACTTTTCCATAACAGGAAGTTGATACCTTGTATCACTACCTCATAAGTAGTCAGTTGGTATATACCTTAAAAGATAACATCTTTATGAGGTGAGATCAGAAAACCATACCCTAGGTTTTTTTCTGACTCTCTCCGATCTACGCGGTTCTTGTGTATTCGAAGATTAATGGTATAAATTC
>SKCR01005290.1:0-25923 GCA_019454045.1 Zanthoxylum bungeanum | reverse complement strand
TATCTCCACTGATCTAACCTTAGATTACAAAAGATACGAGTTGCAGATAAGCTCTTCCAGGCTCGCATGTCAGAGGGTACGCTCTTTTGAGCACCATGACTCATAGATTGATTGCTGATATTGAGTAGCTCAGATAGATTGACATAGTCCTTCGAGGCTGAGACTTCAGTTGATTTGATCCTACAGTCTCTCTCCGACACTTGGATGGGTTCATCATTAACTACAAACATGTTGAACAAAGACAGACTCTTGGAGAGTTGATGTCCACTCTGCTTGAGGCAGAAAAGGAGCTTCCTTAAAGGCAAGAATCGCGAGGCGCACTATGCTTCATCACATCTCAGACTCATCCAGGGCTTGGCCCAAGGTGACTGTGTTGGAGTTTATCAAGTCCACAAGATCACAAACAATGCATAAAATCAACATATGAACATCATCAAAGGAGTAAGAGCGGAAAAGTCATACTCACATTGATGGTTTTGATGAAATGAAGAACACAAGCCTTCAAGCTTCTCAAACTTCGCGGTAATGGAGCTCCTTGTGCTGCTGGACTGCTGCGGTTTTGGGGCTGTCTTCCTCTCCAAGATTCGGCCATGCATGGACTCCATTGAAGCTCCAAGCTTCAGCTTTCCAAGCTCATGAGATGCTTCCCTATCACCATAATACAACCCATGGTTTGGTGCTAGCACTACTCTCCTTTATTTGCTTCTCAAAATTTCGGTGAAACCAGAAAAAATTAAGAAGAAATCGCACCATGCCGTGAGAGGAGAAGAGAAGAAGAAGAGGGAAAAATGAGGGAGAGAAGAATCGTGTACTGTACCGTGAGAGAGAGAAAAAAGATGTCCAATATATATTTTTATTTCATTTACTAAGTAAAAATAATAAAACACATATATATATCTTATTTTTAATTCTAAAGTCAAAAAATAAAAAGCAATAATGCTTTCCATCATTTCAACTTTAACTTTAAGTCACATCATCATCTATTCACTTTAATAAAGTGACATATTGTCAGTCATATCACTCAAAGTGACAATTGATTTGACGATTGACGCGACTAGCGATTTGACGCTTGATGTACTTGCGTGCCGCGCTCGAATTCGAAATGCGAATGCGCGCTCGCAATCACTCTCGGGCTCGGGTTCGCTAATTCCAAATTAACGATTTTCCGTCGCGTCGTAATTAATGATTACCCTAGCGAATTCACTATTCACGTCGCTAACGAATTAATTCTAAATTAATTCGTTCGCCCGAATTAAAATCTAATTTTAATTCCGCGTCGAAATCCATCCATTTCTATAATATATCAAATATATCATTTTATCGATTATTCCAAATTAATCGTTCTCTCTCTTTAATTAATATTTTATCCCAGATAAAATATCTCCGCAATTAATCCCAGATTAATTTTCTCTCTCATCGAATTAATCCCAGATTAATTTTATCTCTCTCTTCTAATTAATCCCAAGATTAATCAAAGTGCGAGTCATACGTCATCGGTGAATCTTCAGAAGCGACCCTGAGATCTCCGGATATGTTGGCAGTAAATACGATCGTCGGACTGTCCGAACACGTAAGTACCTCGTACTACGTTTATATCGATTTACAAGACAAGTTTGGCTTCTAGCAAAGCGCCATGCCTACCCAATTCTCCAGAAATATTCTTACAGGAATATATAGATCTGTATCAAGCGTAGTATACCGTAGTATTGTGTATATCGGCCCAGTATCGGATAATCACGTGCTAGGGCTGGGGCTGGATAAGTGTCTGCCCCGTCCGAAAACATGTCGGATGTCTGGTAACATAGTCTCTATAATCGGATATACATGACCTGGTCACAATATCCCGATTGTTTGCGCAACACTCAAGAGCACTAGTACCGTATCCTGCGTGACATCATCTCCAAATGACTGAGTGACACTTCCATCTTGACATCACACCCAATACACTACGACTCTCTGATAAACCCAGAAGTGGGTACACAGAACCGGTTAAAGCCCTTACCACCAAGACCAAAGTTTATCGATTATCGTAAGTTTAGCGATGCAAGTCTCAGGTTAAGACTATACACACCTACCTCGATTTCGGCCTCCCATAGACACATAGTCATAATACCAATGGGATTCCGAGGGGTCTATCCAGAGCGAAGCTGTTTCCCGTACCATCGGTGAAACACAACCTCCTATCGCACTTGCATAAGTATCCAATACTTATATATATGAGAACTATGCCGTTGTGCCCTCACAAACGCGCACAAGTGCAATACTAGCCTATTCCGCATTATCGATGTCCAGTCTCGATAATACTACGGCTAGGGATATTTAATGATTAATCCTTCGTGGACTGATACTGTCTCATATCATCTCAATCCAGGAACTAATCATAGGGACCTCTCTTCATTTATATATCTATGGTGATCTAATCACAAATGATGAGAGTGCAATTTCTTTGTCACATAGTTAATTTGCTACAACAACACAATGATCTGTGCAAATAGTGACGCTATGGGTCATAATGTCCAACAATCTCCCACTTGGCACGTAGCGAGTCACTCAAGTGTCTACACCTGAACTATGTACGGTTCGCTCAAATTGCTGAGGAAAGGTTTTCGTCGTCGGATTTGCGTGATATCGTTTTGACGCGATTTATACGATCATCACATCGCCACGATGTATGATCCGAACGAATCAGATGATATAGAAGTATATATCCTGGATCGTCGATGAGACCTTTAATTCTTTAGCCTGTGCTGACGCCTAGCTCGCTGCTAACTGCAGAACTATATCTAATCTAATTAGACTTTTTATTATCGATCCAAATGGCTTCTATTGCTGCCTCAGCTGCCAGCAATAATCCGCATTTGTTGTTTATTCGGCAACAGTTTCTTGCTAGGAAGATTTCCAGCTCACTGTCCCTGTTATTCAAACTTTATAGTACCTCAGTATTTTAATTGTTTGGAAACTTGCAGTAGTGATCCCAGTCACTACAAGTTCTCCTTCTCCATAGTTTAAGATAGCATCTTTAGTTCTCTGAGATACTAACAGATGTTCTCAACTTCAATCCAGTGACTATCACTTGGATTGACCCGATTGTGACTCCATATGCTCAAAGCGTATGAGACACCAATACAAGTACATTTTAAATGTACATTTCTCAGAGAGTGTTACCAACTCCAAATCTAGCCCAGTAGATCTTTATCCTTGAATAAAAGTTGTTACTCCCCAGAATTCTACGGAGAATTTCTTATGAAAGCCAAGCTTTCACCGATTGTTTATGGAATTTCAATTGTCAGTGCCCTCTCCCACTAGCCTCCTTATATACACAAGAATTATTTCGTTTTGAGTCAAATCATAACTATTATGATTATTCAAAACGTCAGTTCCAAGAACCCTATGCTTGCTTCAATCCAAACATGGATTGAATAATCCGCAAACCTTGTTTGTCGGTTATACCAAATCGTCAGAATGTTGTAAACATTCTCCAAAAGGTTTCCTTTTCAGGAAAGCGATTTTGATTTATAACTGACATATTTCACAAATGAAATATACAGTTATCAACAAGCATCTTCAAAATGGATTTACCATGGCAACAGGTAAAAGGTTGAACCGTTATTACACAATGTTGATAACGATACCTTTCCGTCAAAAGCCCAGCTTTGTACGTTGGTATGTTGCCTACCATGTATGTCTTCCTTGAAGACGTTTAATGTACCATAGGCACAATGCCTCGTGGTACAACAACTAGTATCCAATAGTTGTTAAACATGGAATCCATTTCGATTCATGGCACTTTGCCATAATAGGGAGTCGATACCTTGTATCACTACCTCATACATAATCAGTTGGTGTACCTTAAAAGATTAAGATCTTTATGAGGTGAGATCAGAAACCCATACCCCCAGGTTGTTTTCTGACTCTCTCTGATCTACCGTTTCTTGTGTTTTTGAAGATTAATGGTATAGTTTCATCATAGATGAACTATTTGTGTTCCATTATGGACTTCGTGCCTTGAATAGTATTACTCTGATTTTCATCGAGTATCACTATCCTCCCACTGACCACTGCATATCGGTATTCCTCTCAGAAAACGCATGGTGAGCACCAATCACATTGTTCTCATGTAGATGTATAAGTACTATACTTATGGTTTCCCATAGGATAACCTATATTGGCACTTATCCAATTTGGGTCCTTAGTTTGGTATCATCCAAACGTTATGCCTAGCATACCCAAATTGTCAGGAATGAGAACTTCGTTTCTTTCCTGTTCACATCCTATATGATATCTGTCAAACAGATTAATGGAACCTTATTCTAAATAAGTTTTGCACTGTTAATACATATCCTGTTTGAAGGAAATGATAGCTCAGAGCGACTCGTGATGAACCTTATCATGTCCAACAAAATTCGGTTTTTGTTCGGACACACACCGTCTAACTGACATGTCTCGTTTAATTGTGTCCTAGACAACAATACCATAAATAGTCTCTATTGATCAAATCAATTTGAGCTATTTGTTTGTCATTTATATGTTTGAGATTTTTATTTATATTCAAAATATAAATTATGTTATTTACATCTAATGTATTAATCTCAGTATCATCTTTATATAATAAAACACTCAGTGTTCTATAATATAAAGGTTTTATCCGCAACGGATTAACACTGATAAAGAGATAATGTCTCTAGTCAAACTAGTTACATTATAACAGTTCCTAATTTAAGTACACACCCCAGGTTAGTTCCTAAACTTAGGTATCTACGGTCGAAACAGCGACTTTCGTCCCGTTTCCGATTCGCAGAGGAATCTCAGCTTGAAGTCAGTATCCTGCTCAAAGCAGATTCTGAATATCAATACATATATATTATGTACCACACTAAGTATTAAAATCTAATTTCAATACTAGCTGTGAACATACTAAGACAATATATTTAAGTCAGAGCCTCGCCCTTTCTTTAATTCCTTCGTGTCTTCCATTTCCAAATGGCAGTCACTTTGGTATATGTCAATTATCCTTTTCAATATTTTAGGAACCTTAGGCCAAGCCTTGGGTTTTGGAATATCGAAACGATGTGCACCTCGTGCACACTGCCCAATTGCAAACTTTGACTTTTCTCCACTAGAATAGTCAATTAATTCTCCAAGAATTATTAATTGCAATTTTAATACTTTAAATCTAAAGATAGATTTATTATAAGTATATTAATTAAGCATTAAAGTCATCATCACATAAATCTTCCAAAGATTTTATGCTCTACTATTTGCTTATTTTGGGCTTAGGTATAATAAGTTATTTTATCAAATAAAGTAACCTATTATTTATTCCCAATTTGAAAATTAAATCATTTAAAATATTTTAATCCTAGATTATATTTTAAATATTCAACTTTTCAATTTTATCTTGATTACAATAGTCCAACTATTTAATCAACGATTAGTGGTACTTTATATATTATAATGATTATAATAGTCCACTATATAATCAAATATAATCCAATTATTAACCTCAATTACATTGATTACTATAATCCAATTATAAAATCAACTGTAAACTGAAATTAATTAATTCAAATATATTGATTAATATAATCCAATTATATATAATCAAGTATAATACAGTCCAACTGTTCATTAAAACAACAACTTAAATATTAGTCTAACTAATATTTAATCTAATGACGAAATAAAATAAAATGAGCGTGTTTAGCGAGTATTCGAACGAATGTTGCAAATTCAATACTTGCCTCCCACTATTTTTCGTCGAGCCTCTAACCCTCTGTGGAGTACTCGAGAAACCGTGTTTCCTAGTGGGCTAGGATCCCGTAAATAACACACAATCTTGACTTTGGCCAACAAATTGTATGATAATTAACTAGGTAGATCTCGAAGATCAATTGGATCTCATCCAACTCCTAGATCCGTAGGTGGACATCCAAGTCCAAACATATATCTTATATATGCCTATACATCGAATGTATACCCTAACCTATTTCCTCCTCTGAATCAACTAGGCCTTGGCTTTGGCACAACAACAAACCTAATGATTCCAGTCAAGCGCGGACCCATTGACATGGAAGCTTCGTAATCAATGTCAATGGACAAGAAGTGGTCTTGACTTTGGCCAACAAACCACAACTTGGACACGACACCGATATGGAACAAAGCCTCGTGATTAAAACACATCTTTGATGGACAAGGGCTTGACTTGGCCAACAACCCCTGCCATCTCGGATCTTGAGTAAGAATCACTCAATGGAAGGAAAAAACGCATGATATTTAACGAGGGTTTTTCGCGTGCAAATTGGCTACCAATTTATTATCTTTGTTAAGGTCTCATCATCATACACCCTTAAGCATGCATTCTAAACACATAATAAAGCGAGTATGAAATAAATATAAATGATATGCGGATGGATATTTTACATTGATCCTAGATCAAATCTCTCACTTTCTCTCTCCCGCTAGCACTTGTATTACTTCTACTTCTAACTACTCGTACACTACACTTCTAAAGAAACCTCTTTTACATGGAGGGGAATAGTGAGAAGAGAATACAAAGAAATAGGAGATAAGGCTGGACCCGCAGGTCCAATTAATAAATCAAATTTATTACAATTTCCAAAATCGCCCAATCCCGACTAATATCCATCCGATATACATTATTCAAACATCACAACCATGTATTCATACAAGCATGTTATCAATCAATCAATCAAATTAATTAATCTTGATTATTAGTGATCATCCCATGTTCAAACAAGATTTGATTTTGTTCGAGTCAAACTCGTTTTGCAAACATGTACTCAAAGTACAATTTCTACGATTAAATTAAATTACATAATTAAATCCAATTTAATACGTATTTAATTCTAATTCATTATTTAATTCCAAATTAAATATTACACTTTTATTAACGAACCTTTACGACTTAAATTCCAATTTAATCGCAACGGGTCTCAAAGCCCGATTAACATCTAATGTTTTTATTAATTAAAGTCCAATGGCTTTTAATTAATTTCTATAAGCGTGGACTTTTGGTCAACTCAGGTCAAACCGAACAACCAAAATCCAATCCGGGAGTTCCCCATAAGCCTTTAATTAATTTTGGCCCATTAGGCCCAATTAAATAATTAAGGTCCATTAATCATAATTGGACCCTTTTGATTCGGTTTTGGGCCTAATTGGATCCAACAATTTTGCCTAAACCCAACTTTGTTACAACAAAGCCCAAAAGCCCAATTACAACCCAACAAGCCCAATTTCCAAAATCAGCCCAAATTAATTAACTTATAAAATTCCAATTTCACAATTAATTAACCTAAGTGTAATACACAATCAATTACCCAATTAACATTTCTAAAATATCAATTAGCCTAATTAATCATGCACTTTAACAACCAATAGTGTCCAACACAATTCAATTAAAATCAAACCAATTAACATGCTTTCAAGTCTCGGCAATTAGGGGTTTTTTCAATTCGATTCGGTTCAATCCAATGATCCACAATCATAATTTCCCAAATCAATTCAATTCATCCAATGAATTAAAACCACAAAAAAATCACAAAGAATTTCATGTTCTTTAAAATCGGCAAGCCACTTTAAAAGGGAAAAAGTTTTAAATCAAAATTCAATCCAATTGAACATCAAAGCAACATTAACCAATTGTTTTAAGTCATCCAATGATCAAACAAAACAAAATTACCAAGACATTAGGGTTATGCATTTTCGGCCAAGCCTCCAATTTGGGGAAAAATGAATCCAATCCAATTTCATGAAATTGACCACACACATCTCAATTAAAACATGTTCTAAGCATACTTAAACATCCAATGCAATTAAAACTGCTTAAACACATTTTACCCAATTAAAGTTTCATGTTCAACCTAAGATTGGGGAAAATTGATCTAATCCAATTTTCTTGAAATTGATCATGCACAACTTCAATTCAACCTCATTCAAGCATAATGCATCAACAATTCAACCAAATCATGCCTAAATCGAGTTTACCCAAATTAAAGTTTTCTACCAAAATTTGCAATTGGGGGAAATCAATCCAATGATTTTTTTGTCAAATTGATTACATATATCTCAAATTAGATCATATATAAGCATTCTTACACAATCAATCATTTTGTCAGAATCAAGCCAAATCAAAAAGCCCCAAATTACTCAAGAACCCTAATTTCGGATTTCATGCATCAATGGCTCTAGATACCAATGTTGGAGTTTAATCAAGTCCACAAGATCACAACAATGCATAAAATCAACATATGAACACATCAAAGGAGTAAGGCGGAATTCATACTCACATTGATGGGTTTTGATGAAATGAAGAACACAAGCCTTCAAGCTTCTCAACTCGCGGTAATGGAGCTCCTTGTGCTGCTGGACTGCTCGGTTTTGGGGCTGTCTTCCTCTCCAAGATCGGCCATGCATGGACTCCATTGAAGCTCCAAGCTTCAAGCTTTCCAAGTCATGAGATGCTTCCCTATCACCATAATACAACCCATGTGTGTGCTAGCACTACTCTCCTTTATTTGCTTCTCAAAATTTCGGTGAAACCAGAAAAAAATTAAGAAGAAATCGGCACCATGCCGTGAGAGGAGAAGAGAAGAAGAAGAGGGAAAAATGAGAGGGAGAGAAAAGTCGTGTACTGTACCTGAGAGAGAGAAAAAAGATGTCCAATATATATATTTTTATTTCATTTACTAAGTAAAATAAATAAAACACATATATATATCTTATCTTTTAATTCTAAAGTCAAAAAATAAAAGCAATAATGCTTTCCATCATTTCAACTTTAACTTTAAGTCACATCACATCTATTCACTTTAATAAGTGACATATTGTCAAGTCATATCACTCAAAGTGACAATTGATTTGACGATTGACGCGACTAGCGATTTGACGCTTGATGTGACTTGCGTGCCGCGCTCGAATTCGAAATGCGAATGCGCTCGCAATCACTCCTCGGGCTCGGGTTCGCTAATTCCAAATTAACGAATTTTCCGTCGCGTCGTAATTAAGTGATTACGCCTAGCGAATTCACTATTCACGTCGCTAACGAATAATTCTAAATTAATTCGTTCGCCCGAATTAAAATCTAATTTTAATTCCGCGTCGAAATCCAATTTCATAATATATCAAATATATCATTTTATCGATTAATTCCAAATTAATCGTTCTCTCTCTTTAATTAATATTTTATCCCAGATAAAATATCTCCGCAATTAATCCCAGATTAATTTTCTCTCTCATCGAATTAATCCCAGATTAATTTAATCTCTCTCTTCTAATTAATCCCAGATTAATCAAAGTGCGAGTCATACGTCATCGGTGAATCTTCAGGAAGCGACCCATGAGATCTCCGGATATGTTGGCAGTAAATACGATCGTCGACTGTCCGAACACGTAAGTACCTCGTACTACGTTTATAATCGATTTACAAGACAAGGTTGGCTTCTAGCAAAGCGCCATGCCTACCCATTCTCCAGAAATATTCTTACAGGAATATATAGATCTGTATCAAGCGTAGTATACCGTAGTATTGTGTATATCGGCCCAGTATCGGATAATCACGTGCTAGGGCTGGGGCTGGATAAGTGTCTGCCCCGTCCGAAACACATGTCGGATGTCTGGTAACATAGTCTCTATAATCGGATATACATGACCTGGTCACAATATCCCGATTGGTTGCGCAACACTCAAGAGCACTAGTACCGTATCCTGCGTGACATCATCTCCAAATGACTGAAGTGACACTTCCATCTTGACATCACACCCAATACACTACGACTCTCTGATAACCCAGAAGTGGTGTACACAGAACCGGTTAAAGCCCCTTACCACCAAGACCAAAGTTTATCGATTATCGTAAGTATTAGCGATGCAAGTCTCAGGTTAGACTATACACACCTACCTCGATTTCGGCCTCCCATAGACACATAGTCATAATACCAATGGGATTCCGAGGGGTATATCCAGAGCGAAGCTTGTTTCCCGTACCATCGGTGAAACACAACCTCCTATCGCACTTGCATAAGTATCCAATACTTATATAATGAGAACTATGCCGTTGTGCCCTCACAAACGCGCACAAGTGCAATACTAGCCTATTCCGCATTATCGATGTCCAGTCTCGATAATACTACGGCTAGGGATATTTAATGATTAATCCTTCGTGGACTGATACTGTCTCATATCATCTCAATCCAGGAACTAATCATAGGGACCTCTCTTCATTTATATATCTATGGTGATCTAATCACAAATGATGAGAGTGCAATTTCTTTGTCACATTGTTAATTTGCTACAACAACACAATGATCTGTGCAAATAGTGACGCTATGGGTCATAATGTCCAACAGACTGGAGGTGTTTAAAAGAAGAAGCATAAGAAGAAGGCCAAGGCCAAATCATCAAGGGTTATTGGAAACCCAAGGACAATCCCAAGATATATGCTTGCAGTGCGGAAGCGGGGTCACTGGAAGCGTGACTGCCACGAGTACAAGGCACACATGAAGGAGATTAAACCTGGCAAGGCACCGGCTACATATATGTTTGTTATAGAAATAAACATGTCTACTTCTAGTTTTTAAAAATTGTATTTTTGATTCTGGTTGTGGTACTCACATATGTACTGATGTGCAGGATCTGCGGATTAGCAGGAGACTGGCCTCAGGAGAGATTGACCTCCGTGTTAGAAATAGGACGCGAGTTGCCGTTTTGGCCGTGGGCACTTATGTTTTGGAACTGCCCTCGGGGCATTCTTGAACTTATAAACTGTTATTTTTACCTAGTTTAACTATGAATATAATTTCTGTATCTATCTTAACCCAATGTGGGTATACTTTTGTATTTAGAAACACCGAGTGTTTTATGTATAAAAATGATATGGAAATTTTACACACAGCTGATGCAAATAATGGTCTTTATATTTTGAATATAAATCAATCTCAAACATATAATTAACAAACAAAAGGCTTAAAGTAGTAAAAGATGAAACTTTATGTGGCATTGTCGTGTGGGACACATAAACAAGACACGCATATCCACACTTTCGAAGAGTGGGTACTTGGACGGATTTGATCCAAATTCATATGACGTCTGCGAATCTTATTTATTAGGCATGATGTCTAAATCACCTTTTACCGGTAAGGTTAACGCACCACCGAACAGTTAGCCCTTGTTCATAGTGACGTTTGTGGGCCCATGTCTAGTCAGGCTAGAGGTGGATATGAATACTTCGTAACCTTTACAGATGATGCATCACGTTATGGTTATCTGTATCTTATGAGACACAAGTCAGAAACTTTTGAGAAATTCAAGAGTTTCGACAAGAAGTAGAAAAACAGACCGGCAAAAGTATTAAGACATTACGGTCCGACCGTGGTGGCGAATACTTAAGCAAATGAGTTTCTTGATTACTTGAAAGAATATGGTATTCTTTCACAATGGACTCCTCCCGGAACACCGCAATTAAACGGTGTGTCCGAACGGAGAAATCGAACTTTGTTGGACATGGTAAGGTCTATGATGAGTCGCACAGAGCTACCTATTTCCTTCTCGGGATATGCATTGAACAGTACAATACTTATTTTTAATAAGGTTCCATCAAAGTCTGTTCCACAGACTCCGTATGAAATATGGACATGAAAGAAACCGGGTTTCTCATTCCTGGGATTTGGTTGCTGGGCATACGTCAAATGTTTGGAAGGTACCAAACTTGAACCTAAATCGCTCGGAGAGAGTCAGAAAACAACCTGTAGCACAATCTTCGAATACACAAGGACCGCGTAGGTCGAAGAGAGTCAGAAAACAACCTGAGAGGTATGGGTTTCTGATCTCACCTCATATAGATATTAATCTTATTGAGGAAGACGAGCCGGCTACGTATGAGGAAGCGATACAAGGTATTGACTCCGGTTTATGGAAAAAGGCCATGAATTCTGAAATGGATTCCATGTACACCAACCAGTTTGGACACTGGTTGATACACCTGAAGGCGTAAAGCCTATTGGATGCAAATGGGTCTTCAAGGGGAAGACTGACATGGATGGCAACGTACAAACATACAAAGCTAGGCTTGTAGCGAATAGGTATCGTCAACGACATGGTGTCGATTACGATGAAAATTTCTCACCCGTTTCCATGATTAAATCCATTCGAATAATGTTTGCTATTGTTGTAAATTTCGATTACGAGATATGGCAGATGTACGTCAAAACCGCTTTCCTTAACGGAAACCTTTTGGAGGATGTTTATATGCATCAGCCTAACGGTTTTGTCGTACCAAGACTTGCAAACAAGGTTTGTAATTTAAATCGATCCATTTATGGATTGAAGCAAACATCGCGTTCTTGTAACCAATGTTTTGATGAGATTATAAAAGAATATGATTTCGTTCAAAACGAGGATGATCCTTGTGTACATAAGAAGGTTAATGGGAGCGCACTAACATTCATTGTCCTTTACGTTGACGATGTATTGCTTATAGGCAATGACATTCCCATGTTAACATCGGTGAAAGCTTGACTTTCTTTAAAATTATCCATGGACTATATGAGAGAAGCAGCCTTTATTCTAGGAATAAAGATCTAACAGGATAGATCTAGAAAGCTGCTTGGACTCTCCCAGAGCATGTACATTGACAAAGTGTTGAAGAGATTCAACATGGATCAGTCCAAGAGGGGACTGTTGCCAGTGTCACATGGCGTCACTCTATCTAAGGACACGTGTCCTAAAACACAAGATGAGAGAGACAACATGAATCAGATACCGTTCGCCTCGGCAGTCAGATCGATCATGTATGCCATGATATGTACGCGACCTGATGTCTCCTATGCTTTGAGCATGTGTAGTCGCAATTACGCCGATCCAGGTGATGGTCACTGGATGGCGGTTAAGAATATCCTTAAGTATCTGAGACGAACTAAGGATGCTTTTTTAATCTATGGAGATGGAGAACTTGAGGTAACTGGGTATACCGATGCAAGTTTCCAAACCGACAAAAATGACTGCAAGTCGCAGTCTGGGTACTGACCGGCGTAAACACACACGTATAACGCAAGCGCATGTATCGTTCAAGTAGTATAAAAATATCGATCCCACGAGGACTTAATTCCTACTGTTGTTATTAATTATTGAATCTATTTATTTACAAATATCTAATTGAGGGTGAAAAGAATGATTGCTTGATTGATTTGGTTGATTGTAGTTTTGCAAAATAAATAAATAAATAAAAAGACAAAGAAAAATACTAAGGAAAATAACAAAAGACACAAAGATCTAGGGTTGTAAATCATTCTAATATCTTTTGAAAGATGAAGTGATTATTTTATGTTTGTGTAATAAATCAGTTTACTAACCTGGAACACTAAATTATACAAAAGCCTATGTCAATGGTCAGACGCAATACCCAGTTTAACCCAATTGAACCATATGTCTATGTCAACCAAACTATCTGGATTCATTAAGTTTAAGTTCCAATTATGGCTACCCCCGCCCGACAGGTATATGTCTATCCTGTAAGGAAATCTATTAAAGGGTTATCTATCATCAAGGAAGATCGTGGGCTATTAAGTCTAAGGCTGAAACCTAAAATCCCTATGTCTAGTTCATTTTAGATTTACCACATCAATCTTATTGGTGATCAGACAACAAGAAGCATTAAGCTTAAGACTTAATAACACTACAAGAAAAAAGGCTTTTACTGATACTAAATTAGTGTCAGTAAAGGGTTTTACTGACACTATATAAATGTGTCAGTGTTGCCGCAGCCAGAAATCACTGACACTAGTTTCTAGTGTCAGTGATTCTTAGTGTCAGTAAACGTTAATACTGTAGTATCAGAAAATTATTGACACTATGGTATCAGTAATCTCTCACACTATTTTAGTGTCAGTAAAATATTGACACTATATCATCAGTATTTAGTGATACTATAGTGTCAGTAAATTTTGTTACTGCAGTATCAGTATATCGCATATATTTGATTTTGAGTGTCATTAATTATTGTTACTATAGTATCAATATCCGTCAATATCTTTTAAAATTTAAAAATCGTATTATTTCACAATTATATTTCTTATTTTTTGTAATTAAATTAATCATAAAATATATATATATACATATATATATATATATATACCAACTCAATGAAATAAAAAACTAAAAAATTACATTTATATAAAATTCGCAATATAATAGATTAATCGTATTAATCAATTCAACAGTATCACATGATGAATACAAAAACTCCATAGACAATCTTTAAATTAACATATATATATTTCAAAAACTACTCTTAAAGTCCCATCAAAATGTCATGCCCCACCAAAATTCATGATACTTGTTGAGAAGCCTGCAACAATCCCCCAACAATATGATATCTGGCACAAAATCTGAAATTATAAACCAAATGTTAAGAATTAGATGGACTTCCAAAAAAAATCGATATCTTCATAAATAAAAACATTAAATACATCCAAATAAAAATACAAAATTAGTTGCTTACTGAAAATGAGATAATAAAGTTGATTTAGTCCATTAGTTGCTTACTAGATTTCCACAAATATTTGCATCCTAACCAGTAACCACCGCCCCCCTTAATAAGCCGCAACTTGCAAGAAATTTAACAAATGATATAATGATGCAGAACATTACCTTTGTGAATAGCTGACTCCTTGTATGGAAAGGCTGCAAAACAAATAAAAATTTTAACATATAAGAAAAGTGAAAACCCAAGCCAATAATTCAAGGTTCAAAATTGTCATAGGAAAGGATGAAAAGCTAGAATTAGAAGTATGGAAGTAGAATTATCCTAGGGGCTAGGACCGCTCTCATGCTGCATCAATGGCATGGTAAGAGAATCAGTCTACACCATTTGGAGGCCTAACACTATGACTCTAAATCCAGATGATCAAGTTGTTCTTTGAGAAAGGAACAAGAATTTATAGTATCTATAAGAATTCTCAGTTTCTTGGCTTGAAATTTTCATGAAGTTCAGTCTCTAAAAGAGGTATTTCAAAATTAGTTTTAAAATGATTATTCAATGCCCAAATCTGGAGTTACTCTTCTCTTCATTAGATGCGGGAAGTTCAATTGATAAGGGTTGAGAAGAGAACCTGCAAGTTCGTAGATGAATAACTACAACTATAGCTCTTTTCATTCAGTCAAATTTCTATTTGAAAGCATGAAACCAAAAGATTAGTAGACGAAGCTGTATCATGGAATGAATTTTTGAAAGAAAATAAAAAGTAGAGGAAGCTTTAGTAATACAGATTAAACTAAAGTAACACAAAACTCCCGACTCAAACAACCTTTTTTCCCACTCAAAATCTCAGGGCATCCAGGCGAAAAGAACCCAAACCAACAAGCAGAGTTCATTCACATTTCGGTGCAGACTACAATCTCCCAAATATAGGAGTTGATAGATCAGAAGAATGCAGAAGAAAAATCAGTACTTACAGCTTCAGTGCAACCAAATAGAAGGCTAACCAAAGACTTCCACTGCAGGAATGCTTCAAGGGACTGCCCCATCTGCATGATTCTCAGATGTCACAAAAATCTGAAAATATTAAACATGGGAAAAAATGTATTTAGTCTTGTGCTTACCAAAAATGCTATAAATGCAAATTGTAGCTCCCTGAGAAGTGAGTCCTCAGAACCTCCATAATTCTTTGTTATTACGCTCTCCAGTAACTGTGTCTGAACAGACCATTATATACCCAAACATCAGCATAAGTAATAATTCAAAGTTTCTGTCTTGGAATGATAATGACTAAAAAACCAGATGCGTTGAAGCTTGCCTTGTCAAGATTCAGAGAAGTGAGTTCTCCCGCATGAATTCCCTTGCGCTTAATAACTCAGGGCATTGATGTGTAGTAACATCCTTCCTCTGAGTCTTGTCAACAGTTGTTGAGAACTCACTAGCCTTTAACTGTTCATCTAGATGACATGTGCCATATCCCCAAAGGTTTCAACAAGTATCAATCAGAACATGGCAAAACTTCATCAGGTAAAAAACTATCTCCAAGTTCATGTCTGACATAGAGAACATCGAGACACTGTTAATAGAATATTTTACATCATGATTGTTTTAACTTTCAAGTCTCAAAGCAATCTTACCCACTAGCAAAACTCACAAATAAAACAAATTAACCCACCAAATTAAACCCATCAGGGCATAAAACTGAAATAAAAGATATGATTCATATTGCTTTCACTGAATTAAAAAATCTGGGGAAAAAATTCTAAGCTAAAAGTAGAAACAAGAATGTTTAATTTACAGAAAAGAGAAATACCATACTACTTCATTAACTCAACGAACAATAGCTATGTTGTCCTTGTCATTTGTATTCTGCAAGAATAGAAGATTTCCCAATATGTCATGAATTAAAGTGAAAAAAATAGGAAGTAATAATCACCTCTGTAAAACATGTCCTTGTAATTACCTCTTCATTATACTGTGTGATTATATGTGCAACATATATTGCCCAATCATCACGGAGTTGCGTTATATCTTCCAGAGTGTACTCATTAATCCCCATGAACGTAACCACAAAATTATTAATTCATACTGCTCATTTATGATTCTGTTCTGGCTATTGCTACTGCCACTGCCAATCCTACCCCTTGCTGTTTCTACATCATCTACTGCTTTACTTCTTTCATTACTACCACCGTTACTAATTCTGCTTCTACCAATTGTTACAGCAGCTTATCATCACTTCTACCATTGCTATTGTTACCCCACTTACATAATTATGTCAAATTTCAGATTTTCAATTTTATTTCTTTCCCCTGACTATTAATAACATCCAGAACATTTTCATAACTCTTCCACACTGCAAATCTAGAAATCCCCAATTTTAGGGTTCTTGGCATAATTTCCCAAATTTCAATCTTTTCAATTCTGTTAATCCGTTCCAAGTTCATATATAAAACTGAAATTAAATTACTTTTAACAAGATTCTAATTCATTATTTAAACCCAATTTCGAGTTTTATCTAAAAACCCTAAATCACCCAAATTTAATCAAACTCAAGAAATCATAGTCATGGTGTACTTACTTGAATTTCCTCATGCATTCTATGAACGTTAAAAAGCTACCGACATTGAAATTAGGCCTCTGGCTTTCTTTCCACTATTCTTCTTCGATTTCTCTTCCTCGCTCGGACTCTTCCTATGCTCGTTCTGCTTTCTGCCTCTGCTCATTGACTCCTGGCGCCAAGAACAACGCCGGAGACTCGCCGGAAGTTGGTAACATCACCGGACTTCTCCCTTTCTCTGGTCTCTCTCTCTCGGCCCTTCTCGAGCTCTCTCCCCTTCTCTCGATCTCTCTAAGCCTTTTTTGGTTTCTCCCCAATGTGTCCAAAATTGAAAATGTGTCTAAATAAATATCTAGGCCTTTATATACAAACCCTAAAAAATTTATATCAATGGTTACAATTTCGAGTCTCAGCAGACTTAAGGAAATAATTTTTTTTTTAATTTTTTTACTGATACTAAGGTATCATTAATTACTGACACTAAATTTACTGATACTCTAGTGTCAGTAATATATGCGAAAAACGTCACTTCCGCGAGGTGTTGGTTCGACTCCAGACGACTACGCTTTTTTTTTTTTTTTATTTCTTACTGATACTATTGTAATAGTAATTACTGACACTAAAATCGCTGATACCATAGTGTCAGTAATTATTGATATTTAAGTGAAAAACACGAAAATATGCCCATTTACACGTCGTTTCTGACACTTTTAGCCTAGTGTCACTAACCTTAGTGTCAGTAAAGGCCTTTTTTCTTGTAGTGTAAGTAAACATTTAAATTACACAAACTATAAAATAACCCCTTATAAACCGGTGATATTAGAATTCATCACAACCCCAGATAATTAACACATAACTAGGGCTAGTAAAAACTTAAAAGTAAAAGACATAAAGTAAAAGCTGAAAAAGTAAAATAAAATAAAATGCTAAGGTAAAAGGAATTACTTTTATTACTACTAATTTAGATATCTCCCATAAAATAATATATAAACTTGTGATAATATTACCAACCGACCAGTCTGGCGGTATCCTGATAAGTCAAATTAAGTCCATCCAGCCATTAAGGCGGTTAATATTTGTCCATAAACCAGCCATAAAGGCGGAACCAAAATTAAATTACCAACCGACCAATCTGGCGGTATCCTCGATTAGTCAGGTTTAAACTAGATTAAAATTAATTTACCAACGGACCAATATAGCGGTATCCTTTTTAAGTCAATATTTTAAATAGTGAATATATTATTTTTAAGGGGATTAATCTAAATAGAAACAGTAAAAGAATTACCTTTCACCATAGCTGGGGAAGTTACCTCCTCATGGTGAATAGTAAAAACTGTAAAAAATAAAAGTAAAAATTAAATTACAATTATTACAAAACGTAATTAAAATTATTTAAAAAACTAAAAATTAAAAAAAAAAACTAAAAACTAAAAGAAACTAGAGAGAGAAACTCTCTCTTTACATCAAAGAGAGGGAGAGAGAGTGGTGCAACAAAATCTGAAATCTCGAGCTGAATTTATAGGCCTCGGTGGGGTTACAGCGTCGCGACTCCAGGCGCTTGAGAGTCGCGACGCTGGAACAGTGAGGCGTGGCACAATGACAGCTTGACACGTGGCGATTCGGATAAGAAGATAAGGCGACACGTGGCGAGGCGGCTGACAACTCAATAATTGGCGCTGACGTGGCAAGGCGGCTGAGAGAAATTGTCGGCACCGTAGGATTGCGACACGTGTCATGTTGTGATTGGCTGATGATGACGTGGCATGTTGAGTCGGTTGACCTGCTGATGTGGACGATGACATAGCAAGACGCCTGGAAGAGTTGACTCGTTCACCTGATGATGTGGCGACACGTAGGATGACACGTGGCACACGTGGAAATAGTAATTGTCGGCAATGTAGGATGATTACACGTGGCACGGCGCACGTTAGCGGATCGGCTGTGATGGTGACACATGGCACGGCGCATGTTAGCAAAGTTAAACTTCTCAAATTCTGACCCGTTGACCCAGCGCACATTAGCAATTTTGTTGCACGTTAGGCGTCGCGACGCCAATGGCTTTCGCTCCAAATCTAAATTACCGAAATGCCACTTTTTGCCAATTTTTCCTGTTTTGCTCCAAATCACCTCCATAATGACCTGAAAATTTATTTATCTACAAAATCACACAAAACACATCAAAATATTCATAATACTTAAGAAACTATACAAAATATAAGGTTAAATGAGTGGGAAATAGTGATAGATTTACCACTCATCACACCCCCAAACCTAACATTTTGCTAGTCCTCGAGCAAAACACAGAATAAAATAACATAATAAAATAAAATTTAACTAAGCGACTTTCGTAGGGATCACGGTTGCATTTAGCGTATGCAACAAGCCTTTAAACCCTAAGTGTCCTTAGTGGACGAGTTGTAGTCTCGTGAGGGTTACATCAATGATACCCACAAACATTTTACAAAAAAAAAAGGTGTTAAAACTAATGCAACAAAAGCAAAAATACAAGCGAAAAGAGATAAAGAAGTTAGTAACTAATCAGGTGAAACTTCTACTCCAAGTTTACTAGTTGTTTTGTTTCATTCTAAATTACCAAATAAGTAAATTCTCCGATCATTTTTACCATTCTTCATATACACAGCCAACATAATATTAAACAACTCATTTTTGCCCACAGCAGTCATAAGTGCAGTTGATAAGAGAGTAATATTTTTGTCCTAAAGTTCTATCAGATTTCACACCTTTTGGTAGCAATGGAATTTTTTTTTCTGATTTTTCTGATTTTTTATTTGATTTTTTTTTTCTATTTTTTATTTATATACAAAATCTTCCGTCTATGTATCGAGTGTTGGGTCGGTGGCTCCCAAACCAGTTGGCTTTAGGGCACCAGGTGTTAAGACACCCCTAAGGACTTTATTACTCATACTTCAGATATATATATTTTTGCAGCATCTTTGATCCATGTAGCGAGCTTTGGGCCAGTGACTCCCAAACCAGTTGGTTTTAGGGCACTAGGTGTTAAAACACCCTTACAGACTTAATAACTCGGATCTCGGATTATTATTATTTTTTTTACTCCAATGCTTTTTGAGATGCTTCCTCCAATTAAACTAGAGCACTGAATATTACAAACTTTTCAATTTTACTCATGTCCGTATGTTACTATATATGTTGATAATACCTGTCAACTGAGCATATGAAGATCCATTTTAGTCCGTTTTATGGAGAATTCACAAATTAAATAATTCAAAATGAAATAAACAAAAATTAACTTATTTCGAAAATAGGGTTTGAGATACGTCTCAGGAGTGGAAACTCCTTACTCAGCTATCTCTTACCAATTTTACCCTTTTAGTCAAAATAAAAACACAAAAACACAAAATATTTTTGTAATTTTTTTGAAAATTTTATAATTTTTTTGTATTTTTTGAAAATTTTGGACTAAAAATAAAAAACACACAAACTAAAAACAAGGTACGATCAACTAATTCCCATCCCCCAAACCTAAATGAGACATTGTCCCCAATGTCTTAAACAGTAAAAGGAGAGTTAAGAAGGTCGTACCTGGTTAGCTGAAAATCTACAGGAAATTAAAGGTTAAGATCAAGTTTAATCCGACGCCTCTTACCACGATCGTCCTCGGACCAATTTATCTTTGAAAGGATAGGGTCAACTGTGGTTCATAGGCTATGAGTTGGTCTATTAAATCCGGAGCAGTTCTGGCAGTAAAGAGGAGTTCTTTCACAGGTTTTGACACGAACCCATTTCTCCCGAGCATCATCAAGAAACACACAAAGAAAATCCTAAAATCCATCAACATTAAACATTCCAAGCGGTATCTGGTGTATGTTCAGGTTTGCCCAAGATAGAACTATAAAAATTTCCTTTAATGTGCCCAAGCCACCTGGCAAAGCGATAAAAGCATCAACACAGTTAATCATTTCTACCAGTCGTTCAGACATATCTGGCACGATCAGTTCATCTTCGTTTGATGATCCAATAAGATTGCCTCTGCCAAGGGTTTTGGGATTATTCCCAAAACGTGACTGCCTCATTCCTGTACAGCCTTTGAAACGATCCCCATAAGTCCAAGATTGCTTCTGCCATATACTAAGTGCATATTCCTTGCAGCTAAGACTCGACCCAATTCCTGAGCTGCTTCTATGTATTGTGGCTTAGTACCAACATACTACCGCAAAACACACAGATATTTTCAACTCGTCTTCTCGAAGTGGCTTCCATTTTTTTTTATGTATTTCTTTCTCAAATCTAGATGCCTTCAAAAGTGCAATGACGGCTGAATTTATAGTATCTGAAAAAGGGTGAGTAATAATAGCACTAGTATCTTCCTGAGGACGTTTGTTTGCTAAACAACAAAATGAATCGAAGGAAAAGAGAAAATTAAAGATCATGACTCCAGATAACGAAAAAAAAATAAGATACAAAACAAAACAAATCGACAATGTAAAAAATATAGGATGTAAACGTACTCAATACGCCATCTGTTGCGTCGATTAATTACTAGAGTCTAAAAGAATAAGTTCTCATAATTTTTTATCAGCCCAATTCAAATTGTTCTTCTCTGTCTTCAATCCCCTTCTTTCTAAAAAAAAAAACCATGTTTTTCAAAAAAAAAAAATTTCCCAAAAAAAATAACTAAAAAATAAATATAAAAACGAAATTACCTAAAATTGCCTCCCTGCTAGCTAAATTTTTCATCTTCAGCCAGACTGACTGAAAATCCATCTGTTAAGGAGGTTTCAATGTCGTTCAGATGTCCGATCAAAGACAATCCCGTGAGCGTTGCTTTTGAAGGGTCTCTTCCAACAGTAAGGTGGCAAAAAGAGTTTTGTCCCATTCAGTGCTCGTGCCGCCTTTTTGCTCCTTGTTGTTCCAGTGGTTTCTACAAAGAAAGAAAGAAAATCAGGAGGTCTCGTATGGTGCTTGACATGGAATGGGAGTTCCATTCTGTCAAGCTTCTGGGCGATATCATTGATTTGTACTCCCCAAAACAGCGATGTTTCTCCTGAATGCTCTGGATCTTTATTAAGGTCAGACATTTGCTCCTCCATTTGCTCTGTTTCTTGTTCCATATTTTCTTCACAGATGTATTTTAGGATCTCAATATTTAATTCTTCATCTGTCATCTGTGAAATGTATGCTCCCAAAGTATCAACGTGAAGATGTAAAGATGTGTCTGACATTAGGTCTTCATCCTCTGATCTGAGTGAAATGATTGGCTCAGGTAGATCTTCTTCAAACATTTGCGCAATGGAAGCTCCATGATCTTCATTTTGAGGATGTAAAGTTTCATCTTCCTGTGTTGGTGCAGTTGGTACAAATAGCTCATCTTCTTCATCCTCGTCAGAGTCAGAAGAATAATAAAAATCAAATTGAGACTTTGTTGGTTCAGGCTCCTTAATTTACACCTCTGATTCTTGATACTGCTCAACCTCGTCCTCTGTTATGATGTCATGATGAATCTATGGATATTCGAAGGCTTCTTCAGTAATATTTGAATTTGCTCCATGAGATATGTGATTCAGGTTCTCTGTTAATTGTCTAACTTGATCTGTCATTCTCTATATAGATGTTGATTGACTCTGAATTTGTGCATCAAATTGAGCTTCCCGTTCCTCGAACCAATCTTTGAGCATGTGAATCAACTGATCTTCCTCTGATGGTCTGATTGTTGATGAAGATCATAGGTATATGGTGGATAAGATGGAAAATGTGATGGTTCCTCGTACCTTGAATGATTCCAATAATTCTGCCACTCTGAAAGGTATATATATTGATCGCTCGGGTGGTTACCATCACATATTGCACATCTCCATATTCGTTCTGTTGAGCAAATGTAAAATTGCTGGTTCTGGCATCCAGTGATAATCATTGGGCTGGACAACAGGCCTCAGAAAACCAGACCGTTGCTCCCAGCTGTGGGGTGTATCTTCTAGTAAAGCAATTGATTTTTCAATCTCCCAATAATGTTCCATTTTTTCAATCACCTGAAAACAAAAGAAAGGGATAAAAATTACAGATAAAAATAAAGAAAATTAGATATAAGTAAATTAGAGAGCTTCAAAATTAATAACTCAAGAAAAATAAGTCCCCAGCAACGACGCCAAAAACTTGACCGGCGTAAACACACACGTATAATGCAAGCGCACGTATCGTTCAAGTAGTATAAAAATATCGATCCCACGAGGACTTAATTCCTACTATTGTTATTAATTATTGAATCTATTTATTGACAAATATCTAATTGAGGGGTGAAAATAATGATGCTTGATTGATTTGGTTGATTGTAGTTTTGCAAAATAAATAAATAAATAAAAAGACAAAATAAAATACTAAGGAAAATAACAAAAGACACAAAGATCTAGGGTTGTAAATCATTCTAATATCTTTTAAAGATGAAGTGATTATTTTATGTTTGTGTAATAAATCAGTTTACTAACCTGGAACACTAAATTATGGAAAAGCCTCTGTCGATGGTCAGACGCAAATACCCAGTTTAACCCAATTGAACCATATGTCTATGTCAACCAAATTATCTGGATTCATTAAGTTTAAGTTCCAATTATGGCTACCCCCGCCCGACAGGCATCAGGCATATGTCTATCCTGTAAGGAAATCTATTAAAGGGTTATCTATCCTCAAGGAAGATCGTGGGCTATTAAGTCTAAGGCCTGAAACCTAAAATCCCTATGTCTAGTTCATTTTAGATTTACCACATCAATCTTATTGGTGATCAGACAACAAGAAGCATTAAGCTTAAGACGTAATAAGTAAACCTTTAAATTACCCAAACTATAAAATAACCCCTTATAAACCGGTGATATTAGAATTCATCACAACCTCAGATAACTAACACATAACTAGGGCTAGTAAAACTTAAAAGTAAAAGACATAAAGTAAAAACTGAAAAGTAAAATAAAATAAAATGCTAAGGTAAAAGGAATTACTTTTATTACTACTAATTTAGATATCTCCCATAAAATAATATATGAACTTGTGATAATATTACCAACCGACCAGTCTGGCGGTATCCTGATTAAGTCAAATTAAGTCCATCCAGCCATTAAGGCGGTAATATTTGTCCATAAACCAGCCATAAAGGCGGAACCAAAATTAAATTACCAACCAACCAATCTGGCGGTATCCTTGATTAGTCAGGTTTAACCAGATTAAAATTAATTTACCAACCGACCAATATAGCGGTATCCTTTTTAAGTCAATATTTTAAATAGTGAATATTATTATTTTTAAGGGAGATTAATCTAAATAGTAACAGTAAAGAATTACCTTTCACCATAGCTGGGGAAGTTACCTCCTCATGGTGAATAGTAAAAACTATAAAAAGTAAAAGTAAAAATTAAATTACAATTATTACAAAACATAATTAACTTATTACAAAACTAAAAATTAAAAAAAAAAAAACTAAAAACTAAAAGAAACTAGAGAGAGAAACTCTCTCTTTACATCAACGAGAATGGAGAGAGTGGTGTGCAACAAAATCTAAAACTCGAGCTGCTGAATTTATAGGCCTCGGTGGGGTTACAGCGTCGCGACGCCTAGCGGTTGAGCGTCGCGACGCTGTGAACAGTGAGGCGTGGCACAATGACGGCTTGACACGTGGCGATTCAGATAAGAAGATAAGGCGACACGTGGCGAGACGGCTGACAACTCAATAATTGGCGCTGACGTGGCAAGGCGGCTGAGAGAAATTGTCGGCACCGTAGGATTGCGACAAGTGTCATGCTGTGATTGGCTGATGATGACGTGGCATCTTGAGTCGGTTGACCTGCTGATGTGGACGATGACATGGCAAGACGCATTGAAGAGTTGACTCGTTGACCTGATGACGTGGCGACACGTAGGATGACACGTGGCACACATGGAAATAGTAATTATCGGCAATGTAGGATGATGACACGTGGCACGGTGCACGTTAGCAGATCGGCTGTGATGGTGACACGTGGCACGGCGCATGTTAGGAAAGTTAAACTTCTCACATTCTGAACCCGTTGACCCGGCGCACATTAGCAATTCTGGTGCACGTTAGGCGTCGCGACGCCAATGGCTTTCGCGTCGCGACGCGCTAAATTTACCGAAATGCCCCTTTTGTCAATTTTTCCTGTTTTGCTCCAAATCACCTCCAGAATGACCTGAAACTTTATTTATCTACAAAATAACACAAAATATTCATAATACTCAAGAAACTATACAAAATATAAGGTTAAATGAGTGGGAAATAGTGATAGATTTACCACTCACCAGGTACATATTTTGTTTGAATAACGGAGCAGTAAGCTGGAAATCTTCCAAGCAAGAGACTGTTGCCGATTCAACAACAGAAGTGGAGTATATTGCTGCAGCTGAAGCACCAAAAGAGGCAGTTTGGATCCGTAAATTCCTAATTGGATTAGGAGTAGTTCCGTTAGCAGCTGAGCTCGTTCCATTGTATTGTGACAATAAAGGGGCTATAGCGCAGGCTAAGGAACCGCGGTCTCATCAACGATCCAAACATGTTCTTCGACGTTTCCATCTGATTCGTGAGATCATACATCGTGGCGATTTGAAGATCGAGAAGGTCGCATCAGATGACAACATAGCAGATCCGCTGACGAAAGCTATTCCTCAGCAAAAGTTTGAGCGACTGTACATAGTTCAGGTATTAGATGCTTGAGTGACTGGCTGTAGGCCAAGTGGAAGATTTTTAGACATTATGACCCATCGCATCACTATTTTTAAAAGACATTGTGGTTTTTGTACAAATTAATATGTAGTAATGAAATTGCATTTTATCATTTTGTAATTTGATACTTAAATATAATAAATGATTAAAGTCCCTATGATTAGTTTCGGA
>SKCR01005289.1:0-25854 GCA_019454045.1 Zanthoxylum bungeanum | reverse complement strand
GAGGGCTTTTTAAAAATTCAAAAAAATGGCGATGAATAGATCGACCTATCTAGCAGGTTCATTTTCAAAGGCATTGTATTGACAATAAACTTATCTAAATTTGACAATCTTTTGTTGATATTTCTTGTTGAACATAGAAAGATTTTTTTTTTTTTTTTTTTTTTTAACTTTCAAATTTCAAGCCTATTGCTTTCTCGTTTAAATGTTTATCACGTGGGCGAATGTTCCTTCATGAAAATTTCTTCACCCTCCAATTTGAACTAATTATTCAAAAGACGTCGTCAATAACTTAATATTTAATGATGTTGATTTATTAAGAACTTTCTATTGCATGTCCAATTTTTTTTTTTTTTAAATAGTTGCATAATCGACAAGTTGGGATTCAAAATTTTTAATATTAACAATTATTTGTATAGTTTTCATATTCTTTTTTTTTTTTTTGAGAACGATTTGTCCTTGAAAATTGTTGATAAACATAATAAGTAAATAAATATACATTAACCTTCATCCACAAAATTAACCATCAAATTAATTTGTGGTGATGGTTAATTTTGTGGGTAAAAGTTTAAGTTTCTTTGTGTATGTTTTTTGCGGGATTAAATTTTTTTATATTTAAAATTAGATTGAACTCGTTCTGGGTTAGATATTATGTGCCCTCACGATTTAAATCTAAGAGTTTCTAATACATTTTTAATGATAAATGTTGTAATTTTTATTTAAAAAAGTTATTTATGGAAAGTTGATTTTTCTCTCGACCCCATTATCTGTTTTTATAGCAAAAGTTTATAAAATTATAATTGATAGATAAACGATCAACTGTCAGCTGTTTTATATGTCTCTTTTTTCTATCAAAATAAATCTTCAAGGACGATTAGGTTTTCAATTAACCAATCAACTACCTAAATTAATCCATTTTTTATAAATTAAATTAAACCTGTTATATCTTATTGTCACATCATGTTTGCCACATTACTAAATGAAAAAAAATAAACAATAAACAATGTAAATATTTAAAGCCAAATGGCATTGCCTTATTGCTTTGTTCCAAAAGTAAAAATATTAGGGATGATATTAGATGCAATAGAAACACGCGTTTATTTCCCGTAAATATATATAGTAAGAAGATGTAACGAGGATTCTCGCAATTGTTAGGGGATTGTGGGCTGAAATTGATTTATCAATAAAGTAAAATTGAGAATAATTATTAGTTTAGAAGACCTTACCTTCCATATAAATCAATTTAGGAGACAATGTCTTCCATATAATAATACAATAATAAATATGAGGCTTAATCTACCATAAATATTAACAATAAAATAAAATAATGAGACACAAATTTAACGTGGTAAAATCATTGTGTGAGGGAAATATCCACGGATAAATGTAGAATGATTTCACTATAGTGGAATTTTTTTTACAAATTCTCTCTAAACATAAGGAGTGAACAATCCCACTCTCTTAAAATAAGAGAATTACAACTCTCTCATAAACTCTTAAGAAATATTTTTAACGCGATAAAAATGTAGAATGATTTCACTATAATGGAAAGATTTTTACAAATTCTCTCTAAACATATGGAGTGAATAATCTCACACTCTCTTAGAATAAGAGAACTACAACTCTCTCACAGACTCTTAAGAAACAATATTTTTCTCTCTTATAATACATATGATTTTGGTTGAGAATGGAATGAAGAAAATAATTAAATGAAGCCTATATTTATATGTATGAGATTCACTATATAAATAGTGAATTTTAATTAATTTATTTATTTTTATGTGGGATCCACCCACATAATAATTGGCACTTTTCGGTGCCAACCATATTTGACTTTAATAATTCTCCCACTTGGAAATTTGATGGAGAACCAATTTGTTTTGACACCATCCGTTCTACTTTACCATCTTCAAATTGCTTACATTTCTATTAAGCCATACGAGGATTTACACCATACAAACTTGTCTGTATTGATAGGTCTGGTCATTACGTCTACAAGGTTCTCATTGGCATGTACCTTTAATAAGTCCACTGCATTCTTCCACTACGTCACAGACAAAATGGTATTGTACCCCTATATGCTTTATTCTTGAATGAAATGTTGGATTCTTTGCAATATACAAAGCACTCCGACTGTCACAAAATAAATGGATTGTTTGTTTTGAAACTAAATAGCTTCCTTGCAGGATTGTGTAGCTGCCATGTATTCAGCTTCTGTTGTAGACAGTCACAACACTCTGTAACTTGGATACCCAGCTCACTGCTCCTCCTGCAAGTATAAACACATAACCTGTAGTGGATTTTCTATTATCGCGATCTCCTGCAAAATCTGAATCCATATAGCTCCTGAAAACTAATTTTGATCCTCCATAACATAATGCAACATCTAAGGTTCCTTTGATATATCTAAGGATACTCTTAACAGTATTCCAATGCTTTCTACCAGGATTCGCCATAAAAACAACTAACTGCTCTCACTGCTTGTGTAATGTCTGGCCTTGTACAAATCATGGCGTACATTAAGCTTCCCACTGCTGATGCATACGGTACTCGAGACATCTCATTCCTCTCAGCTTCATTGCTAGGACACATAAATGAGGATAATTTGAAATTAACAGGAAGTGGGGTGGAAATTACCTCACAATCTTCCATATCAAATCGTCGTAAGATTTTATTCAAGTAATTTTTTTGACAAAGCCATTCCTCTTTATCAGTATCTTCCATAGCACTATGATATGTCAATGGATCATCTATACCATCACAAGATGCAACAACTTGCACCTCACCATTTCCTAGATAGCGTTCAGGTTGTCTTACAACCCTCCCACTACGTCTAGGTGGTATGGTATCCTGATAAACTTGCATCTGACTTTCAGATGTAGAAGGTTTTATGTCTTTGTCAACATCTGACAATGGTGTACCAGTCGTACCAGTAAGTAACTCCTTAAGTAACACTTTACTTCGAGGTTTGAACTCTCTCATATAGTCCTCCTCAAGAAATGTAGCATTTGTCGACACAAATACTTTATTATCTTCTGGACTATAAAAGAATCCACCCCTAGTTCCCTTAGGATAGCCTACAAATAGGCACACCTGTGAACGTGGTTCCAACTTAGTAGTCTTGTTCTTTAGCACATGTGTCGGACACCCCCATATGCAGAAATATCACAAACTAGCTTTACGACCATTCCACAACTCTAAGGGAGTCTTAGAAACAGACTTAGAAGGAACTACATTCAGGATATACATTGCAGTTTTCAATGCATACCCCCAGAATGAACTAGGTAGAGTGATATAACTAAACATTGATCTCATCATGTCTAGTAGGGTCCGATTTCTCCTTTCTGCAACACCATTTTATTGTGGTGTTCCAGGTGCTGTGAGCTGTGAAACAATTCCATGCTCAACTAAGAATTCCTCGAAATCTCTATCAAGGTATTCTCCTCCACGATCTGATCGTAGAATTTTGATGCTTTTACCTAACTGGTTCTCAACCTCAGCACGATACTCTTTGAACTTTTCAAATGTATCTGACTTGTGCTGCATTAGGTAAACATACTCATATCTGGAATAATCGTCAATGAAAGTGACGAAGTATTCAAAACCACCTCGGGCTTTTACATTCATCGGTCCGCAAACGTCCGAATGTATTAGCTCAAGAGTTTCTTTGGCTCTTATCCCTTTTCCAGTAAAAGGTCTCTTGGTCATTTTTCCTTCTAGACAAGATTCACAGACATGTAAAGTACCGAGTTTTAACTGATTTAAAACTCCGTTCTTAATTAGTCTATCTATCCGGTCAAGGTTAATGTGACCAAGTCTAAGGTGCCATAAATAGGTATCATCATGAGAAATCTTTTGCCGTTTAATTTTAGATCTTTCAATCTTAAACATTTCAGTATTAAGCAGTGATTCATGCATTAACGATCTTAATACATATAGATTATTTTCGGAGTTTCCCGTGCATATATTTAATCAATTTCTACTTATAATAACTGACTTATTATTAAACGAAATGGAAAAACCACATTCCATAAGTTTTGTTAAAGAAATCAAATTCCTGCGAAAACCGGAAATATATAGCACACCATTCAAACACAAATAACTTTTATTAAAGTTTAATTTGGAATCTCTCACTGCTTTAGCTGAAACAGAATCCCTTGTCCCAACTCTCATGGTAAAGCTACCATCAGCAAGGTCCCTACATGAGTTAAGTAGCTTCAAGGAACAATAAACATGGTTAGTGGCACCAAAATCAACAATCCATATGGATTTATCATCCTCCACCAAAAGAGACTCAATGACAAGTAAATTGTATTTACCTGTATTCTTCTTCTCTTTAAGCTCTGCAAGGTATTTTGGACAATTCCTTTTCCAATGTCCTTGTTGTTCACAATGGAAACATTTTCCTTTGGTATTGGTTCCTTTGGAGCTTTTGTTGTTATTCTTTTTCATTGGTTTTGCCTTTGCCTTCCAATTGCCTTTCTTCTTCTTCTTTACAGATTTAGAAGATTCGGCAATATTTACCCCGACATTGGGCCTACGAGGACCGTTCATAACGGACTTATAATTGGTGAGCTCATTCTGCAGTTCAATCAACATGAAAGTCAACTTGTTTATAGAACAGTTGCTCTTAAACTGCATGAAACTCTCCGGAAGGGTTTCCATGATCATTGTCACCTGGCTTTGCACATTGATACGTGCACCATGAGTTTCAGCCATATTAAGATGAGCAATCATCCTTAACATATGGTATCAGACTGATGTGCCTTCCTTCATTCTAGCGGTCAATACAGAGGCAATTGCCTCATGTTGTTTCAGGTCTGAAGGTTGCCTAAACATGTTCTGTAATGACTGCATAATCATTGATGTTGTCGCCATAGGCTCAAGCTGTGCGGCAAGAACCTCAGACATAGATGTTATCAAATAACTATGGGCTTTCTCATCGGTTTAAATCCAATTATTATAGGCATTACGTGCAGCTCTGCCAGCATTTGGTGTTGGCTCAGGAGGACATTCCTCCATTAGGACAAATTTAAGGTCTTCGCAGACCAAGATAGCATTCATGTCACTTTTCCATTTAACATAATTATCCCCGGTTAATTTTTCTTGTTGTTTGATAATGGAGATTATTGCAGATGCCATGGCTGAAAAAATAATAAACGCGCATTCAATATTCATTCGTCGTATATTAAAATTGTCAAACATTTAGGCATAAAATTAAACATGATGCATGATCAATGTATAATGAATTAGAAACCTAAAAGAATTACTATGCCACGGTTATCTATCATCCCACAAATAAATGCCGTCGTATGGTAGGTCAAGTATTTGCATGATAGACTGTGACATTCTCAATTGATTAATATATCTGAAATAACTCTTATTCCTATATTAATCAACTACCGATATTTTGATCAATGAAGCTTTGATTAACAACTTAATCATTCATTTGTGAGTGTGACCCATTATTTTGAAACCCTTGGACTTAACTAGTGAAGTGCCGCCGTAGTGTAGGTCAAATCACCAGATACATCTAGAGTCCCTATCCTTTCGGAATCCAAACCTGATATTGACCAAAAAGGACACCATCCGTAGGGGACGAAAGTAAAGCCGTCTCGAGGCGCCTATTGAATCTCACGTTTCTGTATACAATGAAGATCACATGATATATAGTGGTATACCCATCTCCCACTCACTATTAAAAAGTGTAAGGTTTCTATCTCACTAATATTTTATAAATCTTAGATTATGCTCGGCTAAAGTCATAACCTTAATTAATACTAGTTGATAATTTATTGATCTAATCAATTTAACTCTTAAAATTTTGTTCACTAATCCTGATTAGTCTCTACTAACCAATTAACTTAATTAAACTAATTTAACCAAGTTGTTATAGTGATCTAATCAATTTAACTCTTAAATTACTAGTCCACTTATAGGTTTTAAAATCTAGAATTCAACGAACGGACCAAATGTCATTAAACCATTTAATCAATAAAATCGCATTATTTATTCCAACGGTACATGGTATTGTATCCCGAGTGCAGACCATCTTACCATCCATTCGGAATCGGCTATGGAATTTACGTCCGGGTTTCCATCCAATATAACAAGGAAAATAATGTACTAATAAGGTCCATTTATTTCTAAAACTTGAATTCACAATTTTTAAACCTTTAAACCAATTAATCTTATTAATCCGTTTACATGCATATTATATTCTTATTTAAATTTTAAAGTTACATAAAATCATATTTTATGACTTGAATATCATGCATGTCTACATGTTATGACATATGAAAATGCAAGAGTAGGCACCCTAGGCTATATGACATGTTAATAAATAATTTAAACATTTATATTAACCCAGGTCTGGGCTGAAAATGTTTTTGTGGCGTTTGATGGGCGTTCGAACATTTTCAGGCAGTGGAGTAACGTTTGTGTGGCGTTTTACGGGAGTTCGAACGCCTGTCTGAACACTAGAACTTCATTTACTCCGTTCCAGAGCTTCCGGAGTCCGTTTTGGTCCCCGTTTTTTTCTACAGACTCGTAATGGAATGTATTTTTACATACATCCATAAATTGCGTTAACTGGGATCTTATTTTTCTATACTAATCTAATTAGTACAATAAACCAAGGCATCCATTGGTCTTCAAATCTTGCTCCATGGTATGCTGTTGAGTTCTTCACGGAATAGGTTTGTAATGAGTCCTTCACGACATTGGCTCCTCCAAGTTACAAATTGAGTTACAAAATGGACTTATTACAAAGGAAATGAACTTACAACACTTGAAAGAATATGACCTTATGGTCTTACATTCCTAATACTAAAAATAAGAGCCGGAAAAATTAACGATCAACGCAATACATTCATCACATGAATCAAAGTAAACATTCATCACATGAACATTAAAAAAATTCATCTCATGAATCTAATTGTGCCTACTCATCACAACATGTATTCTAATAATCTATATCACATATAAATTATTAAAACTTGAAACTTTAAAGGAGAAGGGTTAAGAACACTTTTCAACCTTAAGCTCTCGATGTCAATTGTAGGAAACTGTTTCCTTTTGCGCGGCAGAAGTTGCTTGTGGTGGCACCGGGTCTGGTATGGATCTTCAAAATTTTCTTTGCCTTCTCTCTTTGTTATAGTAGCTAAGATCAATCCTTTGGTGTCCAACACTTGGATCAACCACTCGATCTTTCGAACTATGACTCGAAACTAACAAACCGAAGTGTGGGCTTCACTCACTAAGATCAAATCTCTAAACTATTTAGAGAACTAAGATGTCACAATGGTTTTTGTCTTTAGGAATTTCACAACACTTGTGAATGCTTGAACTCTCTCTCTTTTCTTTCAAATCTTTCTCATAACAATTGTGTGAATGAATGCAAAGTGTTAACCTTAGGAAGTGAGAGAAATGGTAGAGATTATATTCTCTTACACAAGCCAACTAATCTTGTCATTAAGCATATAATGCTTTCTTGTAATGGCCAACATAAAAATGTGAATGACATACCAAAGCATAAGAAATGTTAAGCTAAAGACAATGGCTTTGTCATTAAGCATCTAATGTTTTCTTTCAATGGCAAACACATAAATGTGGAGGCCATGCCAAAGCATAAAATGCATTAGCTAATGACAAATATATTAGGTGTATCCATGCCACCTACTAGACATAATTGCTTGGATGACATGGTAAGCCATATGGCTTTGTCTCCAATGGTAAATAAAAATCAATATCTTAATAATGATTTATTTACCATCAATTATGTTGTAGTAATTATCGCATAATTATTACCAACTTGATTATCTCATAATCAAGACTTGATTATCTCATAATCAAAGAATTCTAGAAAACATTAAATTAAACTAATTTAACATAGTTTTCATTTGGACAATAAATATTATTAATCTCATTAATATATATAAATATAAAGTGAGCATATAATTAGACAATCTAATTATATTAGGTTTGCTATAGTTAATCGAGCTAGCACGGGGATCAAATGGACCTATGGTTCCGAGCTCCAATAATTCTGAAATATTAATTAAACTCTTTAATCAAATATTACGAATTATTAACTCCGCGTTATTCCACTAAAAACTCGAAGTTGAACTCCTGTTACCGTAGATGGATTAAATAAACCGAACAACTTCGGTGTCCATCGATATAGTCATTACATATGGATATAGCCCTTCACAAATATCTCATAACTAGAGCCGGGTCATAAGTCCGTTAAACCCCTCTAAATATTTCATCTCTTAAGCACCATTGATTCTATAATGAACAATTAATTCATAATAATTATGAATATAAAACTTTCTATTCGCAATAGAAAAGTTGAGCGCTCAAATTGTTCAAGTCCTGAATCAACTCTTAAAAGAGATATTCATTTGCTTCTCGTAAGAATGAGTGAATTCCATATCTATGTAAAACGTTCCCAGCTACATACCAAACCATATCCTCAAAATACGTAGTTATTGGCCGGTAATGCAACACCAACCTCACCATAGTAAATCAAAGGACATAGCCTGTCATGTAGGAGTTCGTAATACACTCAGGATTAAGATCGAATCCATATATGACCATCTATTAGATAAAATTAATTTCTTCGGTTAGCGGATATTAAAAGAAATTCATATTTATCTGAGTCCAGTCCTATATGATCTCATCATACAAGGTGCCTACATTCCCATGTCACTACATGAACGATCCCGGATCAAGGTTGTCATACAAGTATAGAATGGACCGCAGCTATAAATAAACCACAAACAAAGTACCATCTTTGTTTGCTCTCTATGAACTATTTGGATTACTAACTCCATACTTAAATCCTACCGTGCATCAAACATACACTAAGTCTAAAGGTACAAGAGTAATCAAGGTAAACAAGACAATTGGACAATATGCGATATAAATCAAACAACTTTGATAAAATGAATAATGCATTTATTATTATTACAATAATCAATTCCGTTTACAATACATGAAGCTCTATGACATAAATCCCAACAAGTTTTGCCTTCCATAAAAATTAATTTAAGAGACAATGACTTCCATATAATAATACAAAAATAAATATGAGACTTAGCTACCATAAATATTAACAATAAAATAAAATAAAATAATGTGACACATATTTAACGTGGTAAAACCCTTATTGTGAGAGAAACATCCATGAGCAAATGTAGAAGGATGTCACTATAGTGGAAAGATTATTACAACTTCTCTCTAAACACAATGAGTGAACAATCTCACACTCTTTTAGAATAAGAAATTACAACTCTCTCACAAACTATTTGGAAGAAACAATATTTTTCTCTCTTAGAATATAAAGAATTTTGGTTGGGAATGAAATAAAGAAAATATTGAAATGAAATTTCTATTTATAGACATGAGATTTACTGTGCAAATAGTGAAATTTATTTTATTATTATTTTCTTTTTATATGTGGGGCCCACCCACATACTAATTGGCACCTTTCGGTGCCAACCATATTTGACTTTAACGGCAACTTATTAAATAACATGATAAAGACATAGTATTTATATTTTAAGCATGGGCATTTTCTCGTTGTCTCATAACTTATTAAAAATTTATGAATTGAAGGTTTGGCGCTGGAGTCCAACAAATTTAGTTGTAACACCTCGTCATAGACAGAACGCTACCTGCAGGAGACATGAATAACCCATCTCCTCGAACCTCAAACAAACAAGAAATATACATGATTAACTCTAATATTTAGACAACTTGTACTAAACATGACATATAAAAGGACATTTAGTCCACCAAAAATACATCAAATCATAATAGCTAAGCCCACCATTACAAATACAACTCAGCACTTTCGTTTGCATATATATAACATGTGCTCCACACGATACTAAATATAATCAAAAGGTACTGACTTAATACACAAAATACCATCCCCATGACGCTAGACTGGGTGGCTACAACTCGAGTGATCCCTCGTCTCGAGCTTAAGTATCCATAACTTGGTGACTAAAAGATCTGATTGCCAACCAGTAAAACTAGCAAACTGATATGGTGTGAGTCATATTACTCAGTAAGTCACCACTCACATCACGAAAAGTAAGTATGAAATTCAAGTTTGGTGTAAATAAGAACATTTATATGCATATGTACATGTGTGTGTGTGTGTGTGTGTATATATATATATTTGTCTGAAAAATCTTAAACCTCGTATTATTCTTTAACCATGTTAAACATAATATCTTTCAGAAAACCACATGCTTATTCTGATCTAGTGAGTTCATAAGCTTTCTTGATACAAATCTAATACTTTTAACAAAAATATAATATCTCAAAACATTTGAAATATCATCAAATCAGAAATTTAAAAGAATTTTTCTCTTTAAAACAAACTAAACACTAAATCCTTTTTAAGAAATATCTTTCAAACAATTAACTTTCAAATTATATATACATACTCATAACATACCTGATGCGAATGAGAATTTTTATACTCAAACTTCTTCGAAGCGCTCAAACCTGGAGTTACATATGCACGCATACACATATACACATTCACAAACATATATTATATAGACTCTTAAATCTATCACTTGATAATTCTATGTGGTCAATTATAGGATCCTTAATTTAATCGTGCATGTCCACAAACGCTTCAAACGTTAAGGCTTTCACACACACACACACACACACACACAAAAACACGTCTTATCATACATATTCAAATATCTTACTTATATACCTACCTGTATAATTTCAGAAAACTTAACTTACATTAATCCTCATATCTTTCACATAACAATTATACACACACCTGAATACACTTCCAACACCAATACTTTCATATACTCATACATCAAACATATAGAACGTCATATGAATTTGATGGAGTTGGTGCTTGGAGTGCCAATCCGATTTATACATTTTATTATTTATTAATAAAATAACTACATTTTTCATTTCATACTTTATAATGGTATTGTCATTACACATATTAAATTGATGTATAGATATGCTAAGAATGACATCAACCTTAGAATAGTTTTGACACTAGGTGTAAACTATTCTTAAAGTAAATATTCATAGTCGTTGGTTTTGGAATACGGTCGAATTCCTATAGCCTAGAAGACTAGCACATGTCGTATATTGGAATTGGAGTTCCAATGGTTTAACCCGATGTACCATGAGATTTGGAAACTCGTATAGACATGTGGGTATTATTTGGAGCGAATACTGAATGACTCACATGTGATTTCTAATAGTTTGAAGTACACACCACCGTCAATAGGAATATCCTTGAGTCGAGTAGCATATGTAATCCTTTGACTTTAGGATAACATTGATTTTGTGTGAGATCCTCCATACTTTGATGTCATGTATGTCATAAACCTTTCATGGTCTGGCCTATAGATGTTCGTTGGGTGTGGACCGATGCACTCAGTAATCAAGTGCGAAGTAAGATAGGATCTGTCGGCCCGTATGTGTACCATAAGGGGTTTAGGTAGGGGTGTTCATAGGGTCGGGTCAACGCGCGACCCGACACGATCCGCGCGGGTCCTAAAAATTTTTTGTAAATTTTCAACCTGACCCGACTTGACCCGAAATTTTCGGGTTAGGTAACGGGTTTGATACTAAAACCCTACCCGACCTGACCCTATAATATTTATATTAATTTTCTAAAATTTTTATTATTTTTCTAAAATTTTTATTATTATTTTTATGCATTTACTAATTGCTTAATAATTAAATAATTAATTAACAAATTGATTTAAATTACTTCTTAAAAAATTTGAGAGACTGACAAGCTCTCATTCTTCTTCAGCTTTCTTTGAGCAGAAACTACTTCTCTTTTATGAACAAAATGATTCTTTATCTCGAAAATAACAAAGGCTTCTGGTGTTTTATGATTTTCAAAGAAGACAATTTTACAAAACTCAAAGAAGCTCAGAGACATGCACCCATTTTTGGGTGAATGAATGAATAAATATTAAATATTAAAGGACCAACTCTTGCTTAAATTAAAAGGGCTTTGGTTTAAAATTTCAAAATATTAGTATAGTATCATTTTCATGTAACTTTTTAAATATTGTTTACAAGTTATTAATATTATAAGTCTAATTGTGAGATTTTAGATGTGAAGTTTACAACTACTTAAATGTTATTAATATTATTATTTTTAAAGTTTTTACTTTATTTTCATTTGTTTATTATTTTTATTGTATTAAAACTTTATATTTATGATAATTTTTGAGACATAAAATAACAAATATTTGTATTTCAAATAATTAATTCATTAAAAAGAAATTTATGCCGACCCGACGACCCGACCCGACCTGAACCCGATCGGGTTTCACCTTCCTGTGACCCAACCCGCGACCCGAACTTCTCGTGACCCGACCCGATCGGGTCTCATAAAATTTCAAAAAACCCGACCCGACCCGCGAACACCCCTAGGTTTAGGTATCCTTGTGAGTAAAGACACGATTCTTAAAAACTTTGGCCAAAGCCGATCACCTAGGGTGGATCGCATCAGTTGTAAAGAATCGTGGACATGTCGACATGAGATGTGTGCCTTGGAAACTTGACGGTGTATTCTATGTTTCTTAAGCACAACTCCGATAGCCTACGACTGATGGATTGTTAAAGTTATGTGATGACCTTGACTTGTATAGTTCAGAAAGGTCGTTCGTGTTCTTCGCGAATTCGGAGGTGGCCGAATTGCGTACATATTAGCTAGGCTTATATGACGAACATGTCTGAACTTAGAGAGTCCCAATATGAAGTGTACTCGTTGAGCACTTGGGTAGCCGATTAATTTTGATAAAATATAATATTCGATATTATAATGAGCTACGGGTGAATGATTATTTAGGTGCATTCACAGCTTTTCCTTATAGAAAGGTAGTGAGTGAAGGAAGACACCAAACCAACACCTACTCCCTAAACAGTAGAAGAAGAGTTTAGAAGATAATACCTGATTAACTGAAATTCTACAAGAAATTTAAAGGTTAAGATCCAGATTAACACGACGCCTCTTACCACGATCATACTCGGACCAATTTATCTTTGAAAGGATAGGGTCAACTTGTGGTTCATAGGCTAAGAGTTGGTCTATTCGATCCGAAGCAGTTCTGGCAGTAAAGAGTAGTTTTTTTAAAGGTTTTGACACGAACCCATTTCTCCGGGCATCATCAAGAAACACACAAAGAAAATCATAAAATCCATTAACGTTAAACAACCCAATTGGTTTATGGTGTATGTTCAGGTTCGCCCAAGATAGTACTATAAAAATTTCCTCCAATGTACCCAAGCCACCTGACAAAGCAATAAAAGCATCATAACAGTTAATCATTTCTACCAGTCGTTCAGACATACCTGGCACGATCAGTTCCTCTCCGTTTGATGGTTCAATAAGATTTGCTTCTGCCAAGGGTTTTGGGATGATTCCCAAAACATGATTGCCTCCTTCCTGTACGGCCTTTGAAACGATCCCCATTAGTCCAAGATTGCCTCCGCCATATACTAAGTGCATATTCCTTGCAGCTAAGACTCGACCTAATTCCTGTGCTGCTTCTACGTATTGTGGTTTAGTACCAACACTACTACCGCAAAACACACAGATGTTTTCACCTCGTATTCTTGAAGTGGCTTCCATGTTTTACTCTGGATGTCTTCAAAAGTGCAATGATGAGTTGAATTTATAATACCTGAAAAGGGTGAGTAAAATAATAGCACTAGTATCTTCCAAAGGACGATTAGTAGCAAAATTGTAAAATAAATCGTGATAGTAAAAAAGGTCTGGATCCTGTCGGAGAAAACAACAAAACAAATCACATTTATTAGGAAAAGACAAAGAGATATAATATGTACAAGAATTTACAGCTTGATTAACGTCTATGCGTCAAAGACAAGCTTCCCATCAAATTTTCTTATAAATTGGCAAACATGGTCTTTTTGAGTCAGATTCCCGAGACTTAACTGTTGTCTTTCTTTTTGGAATTGTGTGTGTAACTTGTGAATGGCTATATGAACATATCCACTGGGATGCGTCTCAAGAGTCGAAGATATATCATCTACAGACTCCTTACTCAAGCCATCCCTAATGAATTTAATTTTATCTCCACGATTATCAGAAACCATTCCTAAAGAACGACAATGAGTATTGCAATTCCAGCGTGCACATTTGTAAAAAACACCCATTTGCTTAGCTCTACGTTTCTTTGTATATGTGCTTCTTCCAAAACCAGACAGATGTGAACTAAAAGAGTCAGAAGACTCACCTGCCAATCTGACCCGTGCTTCAATTACCCAATGAATGTCAGTAGGAATACCTTTGATTATCAGTAACCTCATCCGTTCCAAGCGAGTTTTGTAAGCTTTCATCAGAGATTTTTGAGGGAGAGAAGGAAATTGCTTGCGAAGACTTGCGATAGCTTCTTCCATCTTAAAATGTCTTAATCTGCAAAAACTAAACACACAAATTTAAATCATACGAAATCACAATATATACACAAATTGCATGGGTTGCCTCCCTGCGAGCACTAAATTTAGAGTAGTCAGCTAGACTTGACTTCTCGATCATTAGGCTGGATCTGAAAGTGTGACACTTTCTTTTTGTCGCTCCAACGGTTCTCCCCAGTAGTGCTTGACACGCTGACTGTTAACCTTGAATGTGTTGTTGGTGTTAGGATCCAGTAACTCAACAGCTCCATATGGTAAAACCTGAGTGATCACAAATGGACCTGACCACATTGATTTCAACTTTCCAGGGAAAAGTTTCAACCTCAAGTTGTACAACAACACTTGTTGCCTTGGTTTCAACTGTCTGTGCACTATTTTTAGGTCATGCCATTTCTTGGTCTTTTCCTTGTACAATTTGGCATTCTCATAAGATTGTAGGCGAAATTCCTCCAATTCATTGAGTTGGTGAAGTCTTTTCTTTCCTACAACTCGTGGTTCAAGATTCAACTTCTTCAGTGCCCAGTACGCCTTATATTCAAGCTCAACTGGCAGATGTCATACTTTCCCAAACACCAATCGATATGGGGACATACCAATGGGTGTCTTGTAAGCTGTCTGGTAGGCCCATAATGCATCATCTAGTTTTGTTGACCAGTCCCTCCTTGTTGATCCAACAGTTCTCTCCAAGATTCTTTTGATTTCTCTGTTTGAAACTTCAACTTGCCCATTTGACTGAGGATGGTAGGCTGTTGCAACCTTGTGAGTAACTCCGTATTTGGATAGGAGTGCATCAAAATATCTGTTGTAGAAATGTGTGCCACCATCACTGATAATTGCCCGAGGTGTTCCGAAGTGAGTGAAAATATTCTTTTTCAAGAATTTGATCACCACTTTTGAATCATTGGATGGTAGTGCAATTGCTTCAACCCATTTTGAGACGTAGTCTACAGCAACCAAGATGTATAAGTTTCCGAATGATGGAACAAAGGGTCCCATGAAATCAATTCACCACACATCGAATATCTCCACTTCCAGAATATTTTGCAATGGTCCTTCATTTCTCCTCGAAATATTCCCCATTCTCTGACACCTATCACATTGAAGAACAAACAAGTGAGCATCTTTAAAAAGAGTGGGCCAAAACAAACCTGATTGAAGGACTTTAGCTACAGTTTTATTCCCGCTGAAGTGTCCACCGTATGGTGATGAATGACAGTGCTGCAAAACACTGTTGACCTCTTCCTGTGGAACACATCGTCTCAATAATTGATCAGCACATCGTTTGAACATGTATGGCTCATCCCAGACATAATGTTTGACTTCTTTGAAGAATTTCTTCCGTTGCTGAGTTGTCCATTCCAACGGCCATTTTCCTGACACTATGTAGTTGACATAGTCAGCATACCAAGGGACTTCCTGCTGTTTTATGGCAAACAGCTGTTCATCCGGAAAATTTTCTTTGATTGATAGTTCTTTGCCAGATGTTTCTCCATTCTCGAGCCTCGATAGATGATCTGCCACTTGGTTTTCCGTTCCTTTCCTGTCTCTGATCTCCACATCAAATTCTTGCAGAAGAAGTATCCAACGGATCAATCTGGGTTTGGCATCTTTCTTCGCGATCAGGTATTTGATTGCTGAATGATCTGTGTAGACCACCACTTTGGGACCTAACAGATAAGAGCGAAATTTGTCAAAAGCGAACACAACTGCAAGCAACTCCTTTTCAGTGGTTGTGTAGTTGAGTTGAGCTTCATTCAAAGTTCTGCTGGAGTAGTAAATGGTGTGGAATATCTTTGCTTTGCGTTGTCCCAAAACTGCACCTACAGCAAAATCACTAGCATCACACATTACCTCAAATGGAAGGGTCCAATCTGGTGCTACTATGATGGGGGCAGAAACCAGCTTATGTTTTAAGATCTCAAAAGCTTCCTGGCATTCTTTGGTGAAGTTGAAAGACACATCATTTTCCAGAAGATTGCAAAGAGGTTTTGCAATTTTGGAAAAGTCTTTGATAAATCTCCTGTAAAAACCTGCATGTCCAAGAAAACTCCGAATTCCTTTGACTGATGTTGGTGGAGGTAGTTTTTCAATTGTCTCTATCTTTGCTTTGTCTACCTCAATTCCCTTTTGTGAGATCCGGTGTCCAAGAACTATGCCTTCCTGCACCATAAAGTGGCATTTCTCCCAGTTGAGTATCAAGTTTGTATCTTCACACCTTTGTAACACCTGTTCCAGATTTTGCAAACAATGGTCAAAAGAATCTCTAAACACAGAAAAGTCATCCATGAAAATCTCCATACTCTGCTCCAGCATGTCTGAGAAGATGGCCATCATACAACGCTGAAATGTGGCAGGGGCATTATATAATCCAAATGGCATCATGCGGAAAGCAAAAGTACCATAGGGACATGTAAATGTGGTTTTCTCCTGATCTTCTGAGGCGATAGAAATCTGATTGTACCCTGAATATCCATCCAGAAAGTAATAGAACTCATGTCCCGCCAATTTGTCCAGCATCTGATCAATGAATGGCAGCGAAAAATGATCATTCCTCGTGGCTTTGTTCAGCTTTTTGTAGTCCATACATACTCTCCATCCAGTCACCATTCTTGTTGGGATTAGCTCATTCTTTTCATTGGTAACCACAGTAATTCCTCAGTTCTTCGGCACACACTGCATAGGACTCACCCAACTGCTGTCTGAGATGGGGTAAACGATGTCAGCATCCAACCATTTGATGATTTCTTTCTTCACAACTTCCTTCATGATTGGATTGAGTCTCCGTTGATGTTCCACTGTGGGTTTGTACTCATCATTCATCAGGATCTTGTGCATGCAGAATGATGGACTAATGCCTCGAATATCTGCTATAGTCCAGCCAATGGCTTTCTTGTGCTCTCGTAACACTCTCAACAACTTTTCTTCCTGCTCCAATGTTAGCGAAGATGAAATAATAACAGGTAATTCATAAGAGTTTCCAAGAAATGCATACCTGAGATGACTTGGAAGTAACTTCAGCTCCAACTGTGGTGGTTCTTCAATCGAAGGCTTGATCCGGTCTTTCTTCGGTAGTTCCAAACTTTCAATTGGTTGTGTCACTTTGAAACGAAATGGCTTGTCAAGATAGTTGATACATTCCAGAATTTCAGCATCTAACTCAGTGTCAGTCATGTTGGTGATGCAAGCTTCAAGTTTGTCCGTGGGAACTGTATCAGTATCATGAATGATACTATCAACAACATCAATTCTGAAACATTCTTCTTCTTTTTCTTCACTCGGAAATTTCATGACTTTGAAAACATTGAAGGTAACTTCTTGGTCTTGAACTTTCATGGTCAGTTCTCCTTTTTGTACATCAATCACAGTTCGACCCGTTGCTAAGAATGGTCTCCCAAGGATGATTGGCACATCTTTATCTTTATCCATGTCAAGGATAATGAAGTCTACTGGGAGAATGAGTTTATCAACTTTGACTAGCACATCTTCAACGACTCCTCTCAGAAATGCGAGCTTTCGATCAGCAAGTTGCAGTGAAATTGAGGTAGGCATTGCTTCTCCAATTTGCAGTTTCCTGTAAATAGAAAAAAGGCATTAAATTAACACTTGCACCTAAATCACATAAAGCTTTACCGAAGTTATGTTCTCATATGATGCAAGGAAAGGTGAAACTTCCAAGATCCTTCAACTTTGGAGGAAGTTTTCTCTGAATGATGGCACTGCATTCTTCTGATAATGCTACTGTCTCATAATCTCCCAATCTCCATTTTTGTGAAAGAATATCTTTCATGAATTTAGTATAGCTGGGCATTTGTTCCAAAGCTTCTGCAAATGGGATGTTGATGTGCAGCTTTTTGAAAACCTCCAAGAATCGAGCAAATTGCTTGTCCAGTTTGCTTTTCTGAAGACGCTGAGGAAAATGTGGAGGTGGAGTGATCTGTTCTTTTTCCTTTGCTTCTTTTTCATCCATCTGTTTCTCTGTTTCTTTTGGAACATCTTCAATGGTTGCCTTGATTCCAACATCTTTTTTGATTTCAGTACCACTTTTCAAGGTGATGGCTTGACATTGCTCCTTCCCTCGGTTCCTTGGATTTGGTTCTGTATTGCTGGGAAGATTTCCTGGTGGTCTGTAACTTTGAGCATTGGCCAGTTGTCCAATTTGATTCTCCAGTGCTTTGATGGAAGCAGATTGGCTTTGAAACATAGCATCATATGCTGCTTGTTGCTTTTTGAACATCTCAGCAAGCCAATCTTTCATTTCTGGGTCTTTTTCAATCTCCTGGCTTTTGTTCTGTTGCTGGAATCCATGTGGTGGATACTTCTTTTGCCCTGAATTGTTGCTCCATGAGAAATTGGGATGATTCATCCACCCTGGATTGTAGGTGTTGGAATATGGATTGTTCCACTGTCTGTTGAAATTGTTGACATAATTCACTGTTTCTTCATGTTGATTTTGTTCCGGTGCTTCTCCATATGGTGAATTTGTGGATCCAATATTGCTTTGCATGCCGAGAGTCTCCATGAACTTGCATATTTGATCAGTTTGGTACTGACTGCTGAATTGGCTCCAACTTCATAAATTCCAGCAATTCGTTGAATCATGCTCATTTCTGTTGGCCACAAGGAATTGTTGTTGGCCATTTCTTCGATTAGGTCCCAGGCTTGATCTTCTCCTTTTTCCATTAAAGCTCCTCCAGCAGCAGCATCGATTGTGGTTCTCATTATTCCAGAAAGTCCATTATAGAATGTTTGGACTTGAAGCCATTTTGGGATCTCATGGTGAGGACATTTCCGGAGCAAATCTTTGTACCTTTCCCAAGCTTCGTAGAGAGTTTCTGATTCTTGTTGTACAAAGGATGTGATGTCATTCCTTAGTTTTCCAGTTGTGGCTGGTGGAAAGTACTTTGCAAGAAATTTGGTGGCTAAAGTATTCCAAGTTGTAATGGAACCAGGTGGAAGTGAATGTAGCCAAGCTTTAGCTTTGTCCTTCAAGGAGTATAGAAAAACACGCAGTCTCATTGCTTCTTCAGCTTCTCGGTTGTAATTGAAAGTGCCGCAAACTTCCAGGAAGTTACTGATGTGGGTATTAGGATCTTCAGTTGCTTTTACCCCAAACTGCACTGATTGCTGAATCATCTGAATGCAAGTTTTGATGTCACCTGCATTTGCTGGTAAGGGAGGAAGTACAATACATGAAATGAGGCCATCAACCACCGGAATGGTTCTGTCTCGAATGGGAATTGGTGGTGCAACCTCCAAAGGTTCAGGTTCAATGTTAACAATTGCTTCTTGGCCTTGTCGCCTTTCCCTTCTCAACTGTCTGATGGTTCTTTCAATTTCTAGGTCAAGCGGTCGTAGTTCAAAGCTTCTGGTTCGTCTCATTAAGAATCTGATAACCTGAAACACAATAAAACAAAAAACAATAAGTAAAAAGAAAATTAGATACAAGTAACGTATCTAACCTCAAAACTAATAATGAAAGATAAATAAGTCCCCGGAAACGGCGCCAAAAACTTGACCGGCGTAATCACACACGTATAACGCAAGCGCATGTATCGTTCAAATAGTATAAAAAATATCGATCCCACGAGGACTTAGTGTAGGGGTTTTTAGGGGCTGAATCCGGTAACGCAGCGGAAGCGGTGGAAAATCAAATTTTCCGATTTCAAAACTTTTTCTCGGATTAATTAAATAAACATATTTATTTAATATTCCAATAATCAAATTATGAAATAAAATTCAATAAATCATATTTAAGTGAATTTACCAATTACCCTTACTTGGTATTTTTGTCCATTTTAGTCCGAAATTGATCAAATCAATTTTGAATGATTCTAAATAATTTCTAAGATGAACTTAGCATGTTCAAAACATCAAAACACCAAGGCAACACAAATCCCCAATTTTAAGCCATTTGGCCGAGAGCTCCATTAAGGGGGGGGGGGGGGGGGGGTTGTGCATTTTGTCATTTCATGCTTCAAAACACATCAAGATGTAATCCAATCAACATGAAACTTTATATGAATCATATACACATCCAAATACACAACATAAATGAAAATCCCCAAATTTGGAATTGGTCATGACCCCCTTTTTCAATTTCTTCAAATTGGACAAATTAGACCAAATAGTTTAAATCAATTACTTTAATCATCATTATTCCATCCAATCAAAGTCTCAACACAATGAAACAACTCAAGATCAAATCTAGGTCATCTTAGAGTGGATCAACAACTCTAGATTAGCAACAAGGTTTCCAAAACCATAAAAGAATGCTTACAACTACAATAGTCACAAACTTCTTTCATCAAACATGCTCAACACTTCCAACAAAACTTCCATCATCAAAAACACAAATAATAAAGAAAATAATAACTTAAGAACATCACACGATGTAGCCTAGATCCTAAGGAACAATTTCCTTTCTAATAGTAAGTTTGAGAAAACTTACAAAATCCAAGCTTTTCTTTGGTTTCTTCTTTTCTTCCTCACTTTCTTTCTTTGTTTCTTTCAATGGAGTTTATGTCAAAGTGTATTAGGTTAGAAAACAAATGAAATGAAAAACAATATATACTTGTTGACCAAATGGCCTTGGCCGAATTTCAACAAGCAAATACAAAAGTTGTAATTTCAATTTCATTTGATTTAAATCTTATCAACTTGATAAAATATCTAAATAACACTTTATAGATATTTATATTAAGTCAACAAAGGCAACTTAATCATTTAAACCAAATATCCAAATGTTAAGATATTTATATTTTAATTAATTTAATCATTTAATTAATTAAATACAAATATATTAAATATATGTATTATATTTACATTAAATATCAAATACATATATTCATTTAGGATATAAGTCAAATATCTCAATTTGACTATTAATTAATGTGTATTTAAATTAATCAAGTATTAAATGTAAATACACATAATAATCAAATGACTATCGGGTCCTTTGGCACGTATCTTGCGTTTAACCTTTAAATGACTTTATAAATAATCAATATTATTTAATAATGTTGCTCTAGTGCTCTACGAGTATATTTCATTATTGAGACTCTCTAGATTCAGGTATATCCGTCACGAAATCAAATTTCGTGTCCATAATTTATCCACCCATAAATTATGACGATCACGGATAATCTCGCTGAATCATACAGGTCGAGGTCATGGCAAATGTATAATTCCTCCGTCACAGGTATCCGGATAATCCCAGAGATATAGATGTAAACGTCAAATCTCTATGGGGATTATCAAGTCGACTATTCTATTAGAAATCTCTAAAAGAATGTTTAGAACTAGCTTCTAAACTTTACCACGGGCCCATGGTTTTATCTGATTGCTAATCATATGGACTACCTATGCTCTAGTACACAGAACTGACGGATCCTATCTTGATACACATAGGACACCCTGAGGATCTATCTACACCCAACGAACAGGCGGAGGTCTGATCTAAATAGATCGGTGACGTGACTGCCATCTAAGTGTAGAAGATGTCTCATGTGCCCACAATGGCATCTCAAGTCTAAGAACGAACAGGCGGAGGTCTGATCTAAATAGATCGGTGACGTGACTGCCATCTAAGTGTAGAAGATGTCTCATGTGCCCACAATGGCATCTCAAGTCTAAGAATCACAAGTGCTACTCAACCCGAGAAGATTCTTATTGACGTTGGTGTACCATCCATTAAGAACCTTCAGTGAGTCGTTCAGTGTTTATCCGCTATAAACACCTACACGTCTATACTAGTCTCCAAGACTAATGGTTCATTGAGAAACCATTGGAATCATATATTCCAGTATACGACATGTACCGGTCTCAACGGGTTTACTTTACTGACCAAGTAGTGTAAACCTTGACCAGGAACTGTTTGAGAATGAAAAACGTCATGATACTACTCAATGTCAGTTGCGACGCTTTTGGAACAGTACCATGACTAATCATTCTATGGTCATTACGTCTTTACCATATAAAAAGATACATTATATTATAGAAACTGCATATATTATCATAATAATAATGTTTTACAGAAGTATTCAAAAGAAATACAACCGGGATTGGCGCTCTGAGCACCAACCCCAACAAAATCTCCCACTTGCTCTAGTGCCAATAACGATTGTATCTAATACCCATCGACTCCATGTGTTTATCAAACAGCTTCGGAGGTATGGCCTTCGTCAGCGGGTCTGCTACATTATCTTCACTCGGTACCTTGCACACGACAATATCCCCTCGCGACATAATCTCTCGAATGATGTGGTACTTGCATTCCACATGCTTCGACTTCTGATGCGCCCTCGGTTCTTTTACTTGCGCAATGGCTCCAGTATTATCACAGTATAACGGAATCGCATTCTCGATACTTGGGACAACTCCCAATTCTGTGATAAAGTTCTTTATCCACACAGCCTCTTTTGCAGCTTCAGAAGCTGCAATATATTCCGCCTCAGTGGTGGAATCAGCTGTCGATCCCTGTTTGGAACTCTTCCAACAAACTGCAACCTCCGTTAAGGGTAAAGACAAATCCAGATGTAGACTTTCTATCATCGGGATCCGATTGGAAATCGGAGTCTGTATACCCTTAACCTGCAGTTCGTTTCCTCCATAAATTATTAACTTATCCTTGGTACCTTTAAGATACTTTAGGATATGTTTAATGGCCATCCAATGGTCATTACCTGGATTGACTGATATCGACTAACTACGCTAACAGCGAAACTGATATCAGGCCTCGTACATAACATGACATACATTATGCTACCCAAACACGAAGCATAAGGTTGGTTAGACATTCTAACCTTCTCATCTCTGTTTGTGGACAGATCTTCTTAGAAAGATGAATCCAATGTCTGAACGGTATGTTTGCTGTCTTACAGTTACCAAAACTATACCGTTCCAAGATCTTATATATGTACGTTGATTGGGATAACCCAATCAGCCTCATTTGTCTATCTCTATAGAGTTTTATCCCTAAAACATATGAAGCTTCTCCCAGGTCCATCATGGAGAAATTCTTACAGAGGTATGTTTTGACGCTTTGTAACATACCTATATCATTCCCAATGATTAGGATGTCATCAACATAAAGGACTAAAAATACGACCATGCTCCCACTGGCTTTCTGATACACACAGGATTCTTCCGAATTCTTGAGAAAACCAGACGATCTAATAATCTCGTCGAATCAAAGATTCCAACTTCGTGAAGCTTGTTTAAGTCCATAAATGGACTTCTTAAGCTTACATACCATGCCCGAGTTTTCGCTGGACGCAAAACCTTCCGGCTGTTCCATATAGATTTCTTCATCAAGAAAACCATTTAGAAAATCCGTTTTGACATCCATTTGCCAAATCTCGTAGTCATGATACCAGCTATAGAAAGCAAAATCCGAATAGACTTAAGCATTTCTACTGGTGAAAAAGTTTCATCGTAGTCGACGCCAGGTCGCTGCGTGTAACCTTTTGCTACCAGTCGGGCCTTGTAAGTTTCAACTTTACCGTCAGGCCCGCGCTTCCTTCTAAACCCTTTTTACAAACGATAGGAACAATTCTTTCGGGAAGCGGAAACAAGTCCCAAACTTGATCTCATGCATTGAGTCTATCTCAGATTTCATGGCACTTTGCCATTTCACGGAGTCGATGTCCAACATCGATTCTCTATAGGTGAAAAGATCTGTCTCTTCAACTAAGAGAACATCCAGACTCTTTTCTTGTATCAAATACAAGCGTTCAGGAGGTCTAGATACCATTTCCGACCTACAGAGTGTGTGTGTTGAAGGTCCTTCATCTACTTGAACTTCAGGTTCCTCTGTTGGTTCGTTGTTTTCAGGTTGGACTTCATCAAGCTCAACCTGTCTATGATTACCAACTTCTAACAACAATTCTACTTCTAGAAATTTTGTGAAGCGAGCTACAAACACATTTCGATGCTCGGTATCATAGAACAGATATCCCCTCGTATCGAAGGATATCCGACAAACCTAAACTTTTTGCCCTCGAGGCGAAAGCTTATCTTGCTGAGTCACCCTGACATAGGCAGGACAACCCCAAACCTTAATATAATTAAGATTTGGTCTACTACCGAACCATATCTGATACGGAGTCATATGAACACAACTTTTGAAGGAATCTTGTTCAAAAGATGTGCAACTGTAAAGAGAGAGTAGCCCCATAAGTAATAGGGCAAATCTGTGAAACTCAACATTGACGCGGACCATATCCAATAAAGTCCGATTTCTCCTCTCAGACACTCCATTATGATGTGGAGTACCTGGAGGAGTATATTGATCGAGAATCCCATTCTCCTTCATATAATCCATGACTCACCACTCATATATTCCCCTCCTCGATCTGATCGAAGGCATTAATATATTTACCAGTTTATTTTTCTACTTCATTTCGGAACTCTTGAACTTTTCAAAGGTTTCCGATTTATGTCGCATCAAATAGACATAACCGTACCGTGACAGATCATCGGTAAAGGTAACGAAATACGAATAACCACTGTGAGCAGTTTGACTTAGTGGACCACATACATCAGAATGTACGAGTTCCAGTAAGTTAGTGTGGCGGTGTCCAACACCAGAAAATAGGGCTTTGGTCATTTAACCTGAATACATGATTCACAAGTTGGATAAGATTCAAGGGTAAGATCTGGTATCAAATCATTCCTAACCAATTGGGTAAGGCGTTTAACGCCAATGTGACCAAGTCTCATATGCCAAAGTTCAGTATTATTATTACAGGTAAACTACGTTATTAACTCCAGTATTAATATATCTTTTGAAGTTTGCACAATGTATATGACCATGCTGGTTTGGACAACAAACGATCTGAATATATGTTTATCATATAAATATAAAGAACTATTCTTAATATTAATACAAAAGCCTTCTGTATCCAATACAAAAAGTGATATAATATTAGCTACACATCCAGGTACAAAATGGCATCATTTAACAAAAGTGTCCCATTCGGCAAAGATCTCACATACTCCCACTGCAAATGCATCCAAAGAGTCTCCACTCCCGAACCGCAACTGCATCTCCCCGGGCTCAGCCTCCTACTTTCCTTCAGCACCTGTAACGAATTGCAATGTGAATGAGACAAGCAGAATCTAAAATCCAATTGGATGTAACGGCTTCACAAGCCGAAGATAAATCAATAACTGGAAAAATAAATATACCTGATGTAGATGCTCTATCTCTCCTCAGCTGGGCGATGTAATCAGGACAGTTCATTTTCCAATTCCAGTTTGCCCGCATGGTGGCATTTGTCTTCAGAAGCCCTCTTGGGCTTAGCAATCTTCGCCTGTTGTTGAGGACAAAAACCTTCTTCTTATTTCCTTTCTTCTTCTTTCCCCTTGACCATCATTGGGAAGAAGCAGAAG
>SKCR01005288.1:0-26062 GCA_019454045.1 Zanthoxylum bungeanum | reverse complement strand
GCATAGTTACTGGAACCAGTCTAGAGCATATCGACATTCATATCGGTCAACCTTCGTATTTTACATGCTCTCGGGAACCAGCATAAGCCATGTCGGTCTCCATACCGATCAGTATTCCTTCTTATTTACGCTTATCGGTGTCAAACGGTAATATTTTATAGCCGTTGTAATGGCAGACCGACATATCAGCATCTACAGATCGACATATCGGTCACAGCGCAAACATAAGGGCTGCTTTTATTTTTTCTATAAATGAAGTCCTAATTTCGATTTTTTCTATTTCTTGAACCTTCATACATTTGATTCTAAGGTAAAAAAAAAAAAAAAGAGTTTAACAAAACCTTATTCATCATACACTCTCAAACTCAAGTTCACATACATTACACCTTCATATCGTTTGTAATGAGCTTAGATTTCTTGGGTTAGCAACTCATACTAAAATTTCATTATCTTTATGAGTGTTCAGGTGATATTTTAACCTTCATATTTTAAACACTTGTGATTGGAAAGTCCCTTGTTAAGTGGGTACTCTCAAAAGGGCAATTTGTGTAAAGGTTGTGAGTAAACCTAGGAATAAAACTCATTATAAGGGTTTAAGAGTGAACCATTGGAAAACTCATGTGTAAAGGTTTGGAGTGAACCTATGGGAAAAATCTCTTGGTTACGAATGAGCCACGAAAAACTCAGAGTAAGTTGTGAATTCAACTTAGTGGAAATCTTCAAGCGTGGCTTGGGGGAGTGGACGTCGGAAAAGAGTTGGTCGAACCACTATAAATACGGTGTCAATTTTCTCTATCCATAAACTCTTTTATATTATTACAAGTTTATTTTATATTTACATGTTATTTAGTGACTTGCATATTAGTAATCTATTGTGATTGAGAAATTGATTGATAAGCTTAATTGGTAAAGTTACTTGCTTAGTGTAGGCATTGCATTTTTGCATATAAATCCCGATGATGAGTCTCATTTGGAAGCCGCGGGAAACGGACGTCGGAAGGGAAAAGATGGAAATCAGTATTTTGTCGAATTTGACTCGCTTGTTTAGCTTCGGGCTCGCTGGTGGACCTCCGTTTTAAAGCACCTTTAGCCTAAAAAAACCCGCAAACACTTAACCTTGGCCCAAAACCCCACATCTAGCCCTCATGCATAAATCCAAGCCCATCTCACCCAAGCCCAATCCAAAATAATTAAAACATTTAAAATACATGTCACAAATTAAAATAAATCTAAATAAAATAAAATATTAATTAATTGATATACCAAATTAAATAAGATATAAAATATAATTATACCAAATTAAAATATTGTAACTTCCTAACTTAAAATATTATATACTAAATTAAAGAAATATTATACCTAATTAAAATCAATCATAACCAATTAAAAATATTGACTTCCTAATCTAACAAATTAAATGCCTAATTAACACCAATCAAATATTCAACCTTCCTAATTCACCAAAATTTGTCCCCCAATCAAATATATATTTTCCTTTTGTGACACTAATTAGATATCACAAATCCCTATCCATGCAAATCCTAATTGACAACTATAAAACACACACTAATTCAACCCTTGGCCACTACTCTCATTCACGGCCAAAAACAAAAATCGAAAACAAAAGAAATAAACCATGGCTGACTCTCACGAAAACACTCGCCTATTTCAATCCTTCACGCACTGATTCTCTACCTCATCTCACCGACTAAACAAGTCCAAAACCCTCGTATAACCCTTCATTCGGCCTGACCAAAAAAAACACTCACGTTACTACCCATACACTAGCGCCACCTACCCACCTATTTGTCCACTCACTTGAAGTCCCCTGGCCACTCAACTCACGTTAATCGCCACAGCTTGCCCCCTTTGCCTTAACGCCAACTGCGCACATAAGCCACTCACAGCCATTCACGTATTAACCTTCAACAATGCCACACAGCAATGACCAACTCATAGCTTCAACACACCATCACACCAACAGCTCCTAAGCAAACCATCTGCCTTCACGCCCTTAGTAGCCCCACCAACACGTCTCCAAAGCCTTCCACACAGCCCCAAACTCACGCCAAAACAGACCCTGAACTGCCTCACAAACAGCCCCAAAATCCCCCTCAAACTCATGCCAAAACACAGCCCCAAACCTGCCAGTAGTCCACGCCCAAACTGCCCACTGCACAGCCCCTTCACTGCCGAGAATAACCCACCTTCACTGCCAGTGATTCACGCCAATTTGACCCTTAAAACAGCCCATAAAATACCCTGAAACTGCACTAAAAAACTGCATAAAAAGCCCTCAAAGAATCACCAAAAACCGCAGCCCCTGTCCCTTAAAAAACACCCAAAACAGTAGCCTAAATTACCAAACACAGTGACCAAAGAACGGCAGCAAAACAGCAGCAAAACGGAGTCAAAAACAGTAGCTTGAGCAGCGGAACAGCGAGGTAAAACGCAAACCAGTGAACCAGAAAAGTTGCGGAGTGATAGCCCTTCTGACGGCCGTGAAACGCGAGTCCGAAAGTCGAAATAAAAGGTTAGACCTGAGGGTATTTTCCACATTCGTTTTCTGTTTTATTTTCATTATTTATTGAGTATTGTTAGCATGATTGTTATGTTAAAATGCATGTTGTGGCCCTTAAGTAGATAAATATGCATGGATTACGAAATATTGTATGTTGTGGCTTTGGAATAAAATGAAAGATGTGTAAACTCTCGCGGTATATCGGATGGAAACCCGGACATAAATTTCAAACCGGATTCCGAATGGACGGTAGTATGATCTGTACTCGGGATACAACTCCACCTACCGCTTGAGTAAATGGCACTTTCTTTGGTTTTATGTTGTTTTGATTTATTTATTTTTCGTCATTTGATTTCCACATGTTACTTGTTTATGCATGACGCAATCGAGCGCATGGGCTTAGTAAGTCGGATTAAAGGTCCCCTATTTGGAGGGGTTAAAATCATTTACCATGATGCTTTTCCGCGCCGGTTGATGTGTGTTCGGTTGGATGTAAGATATGTCCAATCGGGCATACTAAGTTTGATATTATTGTCTTTATTCTTTGTATGCATGATGCGATCGAGTGCATGGGCTTAGTAAGTCGGATTAAAGGTCCCCTATTTGGAGGGGTTAAAATCCTTTACCACGATGCTTTGTCGCGCCGGTTGATGTATATTCGTTTGAATGTAAGATGTGTTCAATTGGGTATACGAAGTTTCATATAGTTATCATTGTCTTTGTACGCATTGTAATGAAAGGCGCATGGGCTTATTGTGTTGGATTAAAAGGTTTTCCATTTGGGGGAAGAAAAGCCTAAAAGGCTACCTTTACCACGATATTTGCCGTGTCTTTCATCTATTGATTGCATCATTTACCTTAGTCTTGGCTTAACGTAGTATAATTCATATATCCATGTTTTGATAGCATTTGAGTATTATTTCTTGTAGTATATCGGATGGAAACCCAGACATAAATTCCGTAGCCGATTCCGAATGGACGGTAATGCAGTCTGTACTTGGGATACAATTCCACGTACCACTTGGAAAAGTGCTCACATGTGTGTTTGTGTCCATATTAGTTATCTTCTTTTGCACCACGTCATAGCATGCTTACTTTAATGCCTAATTGCATCCTTAAGTGTCTTTTTGCATTATGTACTTAGTTGACTCTTTTATTTGTGCATGGATATGTAATGGCTATTTGTTTATGATATGTCTATGAAATCACATGTTCGCCATTATTTGATTCGCCTTTATGTGTGCTTGTGTGGTTAGTGTGTGCTTGTGTTTCCATGAATACAATATGCCAATGAAGTTGTATGTTCGTTGCTACTTTGATGTACTTTCAAGCATACAATCTTAGATGTGAAATATATGCAAATTTAGGTGTAAGTTTTATTTTTGTGCATATGGATTTAGAAGCATGATACTCTTGGAAATAAGTGTTACTTAAGCTTGATTAAATTATTACACAAGTCATTTCATTACAAGTGACATAAGTAAGAGACCATTCTGAACCCAACGGTTTGAGGTCTTCCCTTGCGAGGGGTGAGTGCGGCCTTAAATCTCATTTTCCCTGTTCAGACCGGGTGTCGACTCCATTATTCTCCGGTTTAGTCCCCCGTGGCTACTCCGTACTCCCGACCGGGCCGCGAGCCCGGGACAGCATGCGTCGCCCAGTTTCTGTGTCCCACACTTAGTAGCGTAAAATCAGCTAAAATTTTAATTCCATAAATTTAGGCTATCACCTAATTCACCCCTTTTAGATATAAAGATTGTTTATTGTTGTGAGCTTTTAGGAAATTTCATCCTCGTCAATAGCAACGTCATTCATTGCTCACATTGCCTCCAACAACATAACACCATCACTTCTCCATATTTAAATTATATTGATTCTAATAATTTTCTATATTAACATTCATAATAATTATCCTTTCATGATCTTGCATATAATCACGCACACCATCATCAATAATGCTCATTCACTCTCTCTAATACAATAACACTTCAAATCTCACCACTCAAATTTATTAGATGCATGAATCACACCTAATCATCATCCTAAATTCATTCATTCAACCATAATAACCATGCCCCCATAAAAACCTCCAATTTTCGGCCATGACCCACATATTTTTAACTTCTATAGTTAACCAAATCATGTACTTTCCTTGGCATAGAATACTTATTTAGGCATAAACAACAACATTTCAAGCATCCATTCATCAAGACTCTTTAGATTTTTCACATGGTCAAACTCAAAATTTCAACATAAAGTGCTTAAATTATTTATCATGGATTTTTCAACACAAAAATAAAGAATGATGAGTAGAAAACTTACTTGGCTTCGGGGAGCTTTGGTTTGATGCAAATAAATTTGGTGATTCCATGTGTGTGTGTATGGCTGATTCTTGCCAAGGAAAATGAAAACTAACTTCTTCTTTTTTCTTTCCTTTCTCTTGTTAGTTCGTGGAAATGCAAGAAAATGGAGAGGCCACCAAAAAAAATGTGGACCACACGTGTGAAGATTTTTATTTATTAAATAATATTAAAATAATTTATCACATGCCAAAATCTAAAGCATTCCCGAAATTGTACAGTGCAGTCTAAAAAACATGAGTTTTTTTATTTAGTTCTAGTACAAATTTGGAAAAATATTCAACATGAAAGTTGTAAATCTTTGTCGAAACTTTCCAAAGGTATAAAGATCACTGAAAAATGAACATCAGTGGCCCAAATTATAGCCAAAATACTAAAGGCTATCTGGTACCTGACAGAAAAATTATCACATACTGTAACGGCAAATAATTCGTCGAGTTTTCGGAAAATGAACTCATGAATACTAATACACTTATACATAATTTCATGATACTTAATATATCTCACATAAAATAAATAATTACCGAAGTCACCCTGGAATGACTGGGTGTTACTGTTACACAACATGAGGGAGCAAAGTGCAATTAACCACGCTAATATGGACTAACAGAAAACATAATCCGTTAATTCTGTTACAACTCCTTGCTGAGTTTCTAGGCATATAAAGAGCTGGTTGCAGAGGTTGTGACTAATTCTTAATCATTTGCTTTAATTCTTATTTTTAGTGAAATCTTGATTTCTATTCTTGTAAGCTGTAAATAAATCTGAGTGATTCAATAAAGACCAGTAACAGTTTTGCCCTTTAAATAATTAGCTTTTGTGTAAGTGTGAGTGTGATTGCGTAGGTTCTAGGGTTTATAGACGATCAAGATAATCAATCTCGGTATTGATTCATGAACCAAGAACCCAACATTCTCAAAACCAAATAACTAGTTACTACTTATATATGCATCAAATGGGTCTCCGATCTTTGTCCATCTTATTTCTTAGCTTGTCTTTGCACAAGGGACTTGGCTTGAAAAGTAAAAATAAAAACATAAACTGATTAATGCATGCTTCAATACATTTTTTTAAATATATTATTATTTATACATATTATAATATAAAGTTTACTAACAATCAAAATACATACATTTGTAGATTATCTCCGTCCACTGAAATTAAGCTAAAAAATCTGCTCCCACAAATTGTAGAGGAGAAATCTATCACTAATCCATATTAAGTTGGCCAGAGGAAGATAATTGAGTCGCATTAGCCATGCTTCAATACTTTTTGAAATGAATCGTTACAAATTATCCCAACTCATCAAATAATTGTTAGTTGTTTATCTTACAATTGTTTAAACAAATTTGGTGATCAAGATTAGCCCATATTACGCCAGAAATACAAAGAGGATTTATGTCACTAAACAGCAAGAATTATTCAAAAGACCTTCATTCATATGTGAAAAAGTGAACTCAATGTAACATCTTTTCATCAAACAGATAGTGCCTCATCAAAGACAAAGAGCACCCTTATATAGAATCTCCAACATCCTTATACATCTTAATTAACTATTCACACATGTGTAAACAAAGAGAGAAATGAGAAACAACACAAGAGGACTAAAGTGTGTAGCCCTAACTAGAATCATCATCACATCATCATATGGTTTGATGATGTGCAAGAAATTAGTGATCCATTTTCCTCTAAATCTTCATTCAAAGTCCTATATTCACCATAATTAGCAACAGTATTAGCATTCGACACTTCATGACTGTCACAACAGCTTGAAGTGGACATTATGGGACCCCTCATCATACCTATAAGCTTTCTCTTCTTGTAATTGGCCTTAAAACAAGCTTGCCTCAACCTTTTTGTCTGATCTTCCATTTGCAAATCTGGTATCTCTTCAATCAATTTCATCTCTCTCTCTAGTATCTCAATTGCCTCCCTCAACCTCTCCTCACTTCCCTGTCCTTCTCTCTGCAATTCCTGCACAACCCAACTTTGAAAAATGAAACTAAAAACAAACAGAGAAAAGAGTAAAGAAAATGAAAATGATTGAGAAAGGGATTCACTTGAACATTCTTCATAAGAGTTTGAAGACTCATCAGCTTTCTATGTGGCCACCTTCTAATGTTCAATTCCCTACACCTTTCTCTTAAAAGGGTCAAGCCAACATTAAGCTCTTTGGCTGCTTTTGTAATGGGCATGTAGAAATATTGAGAAATAATTTCCCTAGATAAAAGTTTTGAACTGTTAAGCTTTTCTTCTAGCCTGTATCTTCTAGTCACCTTCCTCTCTTTCTTTGTTTCTTGTAGAGTTCCTTCATTTATACACAACATAGGAGCCTGTGACTGTGCTTGTGCTGGCTCTATTAATAAAGGACCCAACTCACTCCAAATTCCAGTTACATTATCACTAGCACAGAACAATTCTCCTGTAGCAACAATCCATTAAAATAAAAACTCACCATAATATAAAAATCAATATTAAAATGAATAAAGATTCCGTGTTTAGCTGATTTTAATTATACTTAGCATTGAATCAATGATTATTAGGTAAGAAAAAATATATATATATAAGTGAAAAATAAATCATAATCATTGATGCAGTTGTCAGTATAAAATATTATCCCACCACTGAATCTTTATCCTATTAAAACACTCACCTTGAGACACTTTAGGAACTGCAACAATATCTTGAGAAGGATACAAAGGGTGATCTGGGACACTACCCATCAAATGAAAAACATCAGAATAGCTTTCTTGCATGGCCATTTCACTTTGCCAATCCATTGAAGAAAAACCATTTTCACTGCAAAAATTTCAAAAAAAAAACTTATTAGAATTTAGGCATCATAATACACAAACACCCAGATGAAAATTTATATAGTCTAAAACTAAACCCTAATCATTATCTTACTCAAAATCAAGTGAAGGAAGCTGCGGTAAAAATGAAAATGGGTCTTCCTCTTTTGCAAAAATAAGAGAATGGCTGGCCATATGAACAAAATTTGTCAATGTAACAGTAAGTGACTGACACAAGTGAGCTTTTGCTGAGAATAAAAGTAAAGGCTTTGAGTTGTTTTAAGTTTGTGTGAACTGAAGAAGATGAATCATAGGCAAAGAGATATATACAGATACGTACGTATTGAATGTAATGAGTAATAATTATGTCTAGGAGATCGTGCGCCGTCTCATGGATAAAAACTGGCCATGCATGAATGAACAAGTATCATTATGCATTTATCTTGATTATTAATATTGTGTGAGAGTTACTAGAGATCATTTTGTGATTATTAAGAATTAAGATTTAAAATTAATTTGACAAAATGGCACTCAACTATTGTACATATTGTGAAAATGATAGTTTAATCCAAATAATTTTAAGAATATAAGCTTTAGTCATATCATTAATTTTTTTTAATTAAGTGATTTTTTATCTAATTTTGAAATAAACTTTGGGATATTCAAGTCATTTCTCATTAATCAAATGAAAAATAATTTAAAATAACTAAAATTTATATTTTCAAAACTATAGAAATGATTATGATAAGTTATAAAATAATTGAATGTCACTTTTCCTTCAATTGAAACTTGATAGTGGACTCATTAATTTATGCATGTTTTAAGGAAATATAAAATTCACTTCTTTTTTTAACATTAATATGGAAATTAAATAGAATTTAACATGGATAAAATCACATTATAACGACGTCGTTATCAAAATGGACGACGTTTTAATTGTTTTATCATAATTTAAACTCTTTAGCATGTTTTTTTAAATTTACTTAGATTTGTTGATTCTTAATTAATTTATCAATTGTCATAACACTTGGCAAACGTACTTGAATAATAATGGAATGCTCTACTCGATCAAAGCAACATTGATAAAATTTATTTTGAAATTTGTGTTATCTAAGTTTAGGCCTTTATTTATTTTCAATGATGAATGTTTGCAAATTCAACTAAAAAAAATTAATAAAACCTGCATGAACAACACGTAAATGAAACCTTTTAGTAGAGCTTTCATTGGATCTATAAGAGTAGATTACAAGCGTGAGTCACAGTTTGTTTTTATCTCTATCTATTTACAATTTAAGGCACTAAAAACTTGGAATTTTTAACTCTACTATCCATAAACATATTATTAGCTAAGACAAGTTCTATAATCGATAAACATCCAAAAATTCTAAAATGTAAAACTGTTACTATATTGTGAGAAAATTCAATAATATATTATCATGATTTCGTTCCGTTAGGGGCTGACAAAAGGTTGTTCGTTGTCTCCTTATGATGGGTAATGCTAACGAGTGTCCTAAGAACAAACATTAAAGATTCATTTTTGAAAAGTTTTCACATCATTTTTATGGAAAATATAAAAAATTATCAAAATATTAATTATTTTTTCATTTTTTTCCCATAAAAATTTTCTAAAAATGGATACTTAATGAGTATCCTAAGAACACTCGTTAGCATTTCCCATTGAAACACTCAATTATTTTATCAATATTCCATTGCCTCAAGTCAAATTTTTAATTTTCAGAAGTCCTCTATTTTGTTTAGTCCTAATGGGGGAGGCTCTAAAAAGGAGATTATTATTTTGTTTGGTCTTTCTGTTGTTTCTACTGATGAGCGATATTTGGCAAGAAAATCAAAAGAATCAGGAGTGATAGAAGTGGTGAATACGTTTCACCATTCGGTGAATTATTGTTCTGTGCACGGAATTATTCACGAAACCACTGCTCCTTATTCTCCTCAACATAACGGAATTGCGGAGCGCAAAAACCGAACGTTGAAGGAAATGATGAACGCCATGTTGACAAGTTCGGGACTACCCCAGAACTTGTGGGGGGAAGCCTTGCTTTCCGCGAACTACGTTCTTAACAAGCTTCCTCACAGAAGGTTGGACAAGACACCATATGAGTTGTGGAAAAGTTTCGTACCTTCCTACAAATACCTAAAAGTGTGGGGGTGTCTTGCCAAAGTAATGGTTCCTAAACCGAAGAAGGTTAGAATATGACCCAAAACTGTTGACTGTATATTCATTGGATATGCTCGCAACAGTAGTGCGTATCGATTCTTGGTCCAAAAGTCGGAGATTCCTGACATCAATCCGAACATGATAATTGAGTCAAGGAATGCGACATTTTTTGAAGAGACGTTTCCTTATAAGGAAAGACAGCGCACAGAGTTTCTCAAAAGAACAGTTGATACTGTCAAGGACAGTGATCAGGTTGACCAAGAATCAGATCAACGTGTAAATGCTGAGACAATCGAGCCTAGACGTAGCAAAAGAGCTAGAACGTCTAAGTCGTTTGGTCCCGATTTTCTAACATACTTGTTAGAAAATGAGCCTCAAAGTTATAAAGAAGTTATGGCTTCTCCGGAGGCACCTCTTTGGAAAGAGGCTATTAACATTGAGAATGATTCAATCCTACAGAACCATATTTGGGAGTTGGTTGATCTTCCACCAGGTTGTAAGCCGCTGGACTACAAATGGATATTCAAAAGGAAGATGAAAACGGATGGATCAATAGATAAGTACAAGGCGAGACTTGTCATAAAAGGTTATAGACAAAAGGAAGGCCTTGATTACTTTGACACATATTCACCAGTGACTCGTATCACATCGATAAGAATTCTCATAGCCATAGCAGCTATATTTGGTCTTGAAATACATCAAATGGATGTAAAGACGACATTCTTGAATGGTGAATTGAATGAAGAAATTTACATGGAACAACCAGAAGGGTTTAATGTTCCTGGACAAGAACAGAAGGTGTGAAAACTTGTAAAATCCTTGTACGGATTAAAACAAGCACCTAAACAATGGCATGAGAAATTTGACAAAGAAATGTTGTCAAGTGGGTTCAAAACCAATGAGTGTGATAAGTGTGTGTACACTAAATCAACAAAAAGGATATGTCATTGTGTGTCTCTATGTAGACGATATGCTGATAATTGGTAGTAATCATGAAATGATTCAGTCTACCAAAACCGTGTTATCCAGCAGATTTGATATGAAAGATTTGGGAGTAGCTCATGTGATCCTAGGAATTAAGATTTCCAAGACATCAGACGTATATATATTATCTCAGACTCATTATATTGAGAAGATACTTGATAAATATATCAAAGGGGATCTAAATGTGGCTAGAACCCCAGTAGACCCAAATCTTCATCTATCAAAAAATACTGGCTCAAGCGTATCGCAATTAGAGTATTCGAGAATCATCGGAAGTCTGATATATCTCACGAATTGCACACGACCTGATATCGCTCAAGCTGTGAACCGACTTAGCAGATATACGAGCAATCCATGACATAACCACTGGAAAACCATAGTAAGAGTTTTGAGGTATATGAGAGAAACTTCAAAATATGGGCTATATTACGAGAGATATCTACTGTACTAGAAGGATACAGCGATGCTAACTGGATATCTGATACGGTGGATTCCAAACCTACGAGTGGATTTGTTTTCACACTTGGTAATGCAGCCGTGTCATGGAAATCCTCAAGGCAAACATGTATTGCCCGGTCTACTATGGAATCAGAGTTCATAGCATTAGACAAAACAGCGGAAGAAGCAGAGTGGCTTAGAAACTTCCTGGAGGATATTCCTAGTTGGCCCAAACCGGTGCCAGCGATTAGTATACATTGTGACAGCCAATCGGCTATTGGGAGAGCCCAAAATACAATGTATAATGGTAAGTCTCGACATATATGTCGGAGACATAATACCATACGTCAACTGCTCTCAAGTGGCATAATAACGATCGATAATGTTAAGTCGAAGGAAAACCTAGCAGATCCACTAACTAAAGGTTTACCTCGAGAGTAAGTTGAGAAGTCATCGAAGGGAATGGGCTTGAAGCCTATAATCTAAGAATTGTCACTGTGGAAACCCAACCTAGCTGACTGGAGATCCCAATATCTAGGTTCAAAAGGGACAACAGAAACTTTGTGCAATTCAAAACAAGCACTGAAGAGTTTTGTACTCTTTCCCATTCCGATAATGACGCTGAGTGCTGTCTGTCATTGGTTAGGATAAGCTAAGGCTTTTAATGATCACTATATTAGGGGATGAGTCCTAATGGGGGTAAAGACAGATTACCTATTCATAGTAGATCACTTATTTCAAGTAAGAAGTGAGGCCGCTTCCTTGGGAACCTTTAAAGGCGGGTTACCCTAAAGTACTTGATGAATCCATAACCGTTGTTCAGGGCCGAAATGAACACAACGGTAGAACGAGAAAATGGTCGAATTAAAGCTGTGTGTTGGCAATTGTCTTGGTTTACACCAACGGCAAAACAGTTCAAGACTATGGGTTACTGGTTTGCCAAGTAAATCTGATTGTCACTCACTAGGAAATGTTCAAGGTGAAAGCTACCTATTTCGATGCAGCTTTAGTTCATGGTAGCTCTCTCAAGTGTCTCCATGAATATTTGAAGAATTGTGGGGGATTGTTGGAAATTCTTCTAAATATTCATTAAGGGTAATTTTGTCCTTTTGTATGATTGGGTGCTTGTGAGGGGTACAACCCTTTGGAGGGTTGCACCCCAACCCAAAGGGTACCCTATTGGCACCCTTACATGCCCTATATAAGGAGGCATTATATTCATTACAAAAGGACAAGGAAAAATCTGAATTTAAGAGAGATATTTTGTTTTGTTTATTTGTTTTGGAGAGAGTTCCACCATTGATTCTCAGTTCGAATACTTGTTAAGGGAGTGCTCCTTGGACAAGAAGGAACCAAGTTATCCTGGGAGAACATTGGCTAATTGAATCCGTAAAGCACCTGTGACGGGGCCAATAAGTTCTTAAGGACAGAGAGATCTCGACTTGGATTCGCCATCAAATTACACATTTTTCCAGGTTTTCTGTAATTTCATGTTCTAGGGTTTTTTGATAGTTTGGTTGGTATTGATCTGGTTTAATTTGTTTGAAGCATGTGGTTTTGACGTTTAATGACACTAAATATACAACATTGGGTATGTCATCTATGATAGGATGCAATAGGAAGGTTTTTTTTTTATGATTTAAAATTTCGGGTAATTCAAAAATTGAGTGGATGGTAAGAAAACAAATTATAATGGATGAGTTGGCGTATACTTTTGTATGGTGATTCACTTGTGTCTTGGGTTTTGGGAGTTAGATATTTCATCTGTCTGATAAGAGCGGGTACATAATAACGGTCATGTTAAATTAATTTACATTCATTATGGAGATAGAGAACAACCGTTCATATGGCTTTGACATCCAATTTCTCGCCATTGCCAACTCTAAGTTGGATCTCCCCTTTGTTTAGCCTTCTTTTAACCCTTATGACCTGTATGAAGTTGCAAATATAAGTGGGACTGCCGGTGTCTAACTCTCAGCCATTATTTACATCTATGGTTAATGAGATGTCAATAATAGGAAAAATACAAAATGTACCTGAGGGTCCTACCTTTCCTTTCAGCTCTAGATAATCTTTCTTCCAGTGTCCAGACTTTTTGCAGTGTAGACATGTACATGCGGTCTTGTAGCTTTGTGCTTATTGGAGTTTCTCTTTGATATCTTATTTTTTTCTCATTTTGATTTTCTTCGACTTTCTAGAAGTCTTTGTAAAGCTTACTTCACCATAGAGGTACAAAGTGGGATTGCCTTTCTTCAAATCATGCTCTGTCGTGCGTAACATGTTATGAAGTTCTTCATAATTGTCTTGCATTGAATGCATATAAAAGTTTAACACAAAACCAATGTAAGTACCAGGCAAAGAAGGTATAATCAAATTTTGGCCTAGTCGTTCATCGATCATAATGCCCTGTCGTTCCAAATATCAGATCTAGTCTATCAAATTTAAAACATGAATATAGGCCGCTCATTCATCCTTGAGCGTAGCACGGAACAATTCATTATACCTTCGATATATTTCAATTTCTTGATTTGCTTCGAACAATTCTTTGAGTGTTCTCATAATGCTCCAAGCATCAGTTACCTCTATGTACTGTCGTAGCAAATCTGAAACATCAATCCTAAAATATTGGATTTTACCCTTAGGTTATCATTCTTTTATTTTTCATAAGTCTCTCGCTCTTCTGGAGTGGATTTAGGATCGATTTCAATATGTAATGGATTGATCATTACATAACTCAATTTTATGGCTCCACGACAATGCAGATGTTCATTTCCCATTCAAAATAGTTCTCGACTCCTTTCAATTTAATATAATCCAAAAATCATGCTAATGGATTTGCGGCAGCTATCTACAAGATAATAATTAAATACTAGCATAACATCTTCATTTCAATATAAAAATACTAATACGATTATGGATTTTAAATTTATTAGTTCCCTACCACTACTTTACATAATTTTGTAATCTCCCTTAACGGAAAATTAGAAATTTGACAATCAAAATTTCATAGCGGGAAGTTGATCCCATGACATTTATTCTAACCTCACTATAATGACGGTCTTGGTCTTCATAAACTCATTAGGTAGACCTCTAAGGTCAAGCACATTCATATGACTCTAAGTTTGGTTCTGAACCGTTTCTTATCCTCACAATAATGACGGTATTGGATTAAGACATGTTACAGGTGTATACTTATCAATGTACACTAATGCGCTTCGTAAATACACCCCACAATAATGACGATATTGGGTGACTACATCAACTCATCACGCTACATCTTATGTTTTACTGGAGTGACCTATGTTCCGACCACTTACATCCTCACAATAATGAAGGTATTTGGCATAAGTAATAAGAACTCATTCATCTCCGTATTGACAAGACAGACCATCTAATAATGCTCCAACAGTACTAATATTATTACTTAAAATAAAACAATCACCTAATCAATATACATTTATGATAATAAAGTCATTAACATGCTTGGGTCAAAATAAAAATTTTAATTTAAAACATGTAATACATATCCAATATGACTTATGCATAATTAAATTAAAATTACATATGTATATATTAAAATACATGTGTTGCATGGTTAAGACTTGCGCAGATACCATTCTGTAGGGGCGGTTGTGGGACCCATAGGGTCAGATCGATGCTCCGTATAGTGAAAGTGAGTCTAACCAATAGATATCAAGCATAGATATATTTTTAAATTATTTTATGGAATACTATATTCCGTTACGAGTCCGTAGAAAAAAAATGAGGCCGAATCAGAGTCCGGAAACTCTGGAACGAAGAACATGAGGTTCAGCGCTCATGGAAAATAGCACTCGGGGTATCGCGACGTGCAGGCTTGGGAGTCGCAATGCCTAATTTTGAATGCTTGGCGTCGCGACGCACAAGGATGAGCTTCGCGATGCCCGCAGCTCTAAGAGCTGAGTGTCGCGACGCCAGAGATCTGAATCGAGACGTTGCCCTATAAAATATTGGCATATAATAAATTTACCTTGAATCCAATTCAAAACACTTCCAATTTTCTCCAAACACTTCAATACACCTAAAAACCAATTTTAACATCAAAACCTATACCAACACATGTTATAGAATAAAATCATGTTTTTCAAAATATCAAATATTTTTAGAAAAACATAAATTTATTCTAAATACACACATGCATAAATTTTGAATCTAAAAATACAAACCAATTTAGAATCCCACAAAGAAATGACTCATGAATAATTTTAGATCACGCAAAGTTGGTGAAGTGATTCTAGAATGATAGCCATAGCTCAAAGCTATTATTTAGAGTTTCAAAATCTAATTTTATGTTTATGTACAACATAACATTTTGACTCAATCACAAGCATATTGTGTTTACGCTTCCAAAGCATTCAGACATAATTTATTAGCTTAATTTCAACATCAATGTATGTTATTATGTATCTAATACATAATACATCACTATATATTTCACTAATGAAAAACTCACTAACGAAAACATTGTTAAGGCAGTTGTGGAACCCCTATGGTCGGATCGGTACCCCGGGCAGCGGAAATGGGTCTAACCCATGGATATCAAGTATAGGTGTAATTTTAAATCATTTAATGAAATACTATATTCCATTACGTGTGTATAGGGAAAAAAGCGGGACTGAATCCGAGTCCAGAAACTCCCGAACGAATAAAAAAAATTGCTACAGTGTCGCGTGCACTGAGCGCCTACTATTATATATATATATTTTTGTTTTCATTTACTTTTCATAAGCACAGCTCCCTGTAAAATTTCCAAAGAGCTGATGCTATTAGGGTCTATTACACTAATAGTTTCTGGTCTACTCCAAACACTTCAAAAACACCCAAAATTAATTTTTAATTTCAAAGCCAAGATTAACACATGTTATAGAATAAAAATCAAGTTTTTCAAAATATCAAATATTTTTCAAAAAATATAAATTTATTCTAAATACGCATTTGCGTAAATTTTGAATCCAATACATAAACCATTCTAGAATCCCAATTAGAAAATATCTCCTGAATAATTCTAGTCCACCTAAAGGTAATCAAGTGAATCTAGAATGGTAGCCATAACTCTAAGCTGTAATTTAGAGTTCCAAACTCTTATTAATTGTTTCATGTCCAACATGAACATCTTTGACCTAATTACAAGTATGTTATGTTTATACTTCTAAAGTATCCTAACACAACTGATTAGCCTTATTCAACATTAAGCTATGTGATCATGCATCTAATACACAAATTAGCATAGCTTAGGAGAATATCAAACATTATCTAGTAAGCTTGATACAAGATCCAATCTACTTCTCCTTGTTGAAATTGTTGGAGAACCTCCAAGATGTGAAAGCTTGACTTCAAGCTCCAATCTTGTTTCCAATGCAATCAAGCTTCACTTCAAGATCCAATCTTCATTTCTCCTAGATGAAATGTTATACAGACCTCATAAACTTTTCTAAACACTTCTCTAACTTAGGCTAATCTCTCAAGAATTTACTTATGCTTGTATTTGAACTTGTAATTAAAACATTCCTAAAGCTTGCTATTTATAGCAAAACTTAGGTAATTTTTAATTAATAAAATTGTAATTAACTTTTAAGTGGGCATAATCCAATTTGTCCAAATATGTATAATTAGGTGTGACTAATCTCCATTGTCTCTCACTTTAATTTAATCCAATTAAATCAAGCCAAGGATTAGGAAATGGATTAGTTAATTTTTGTCACTTTGATTTAATCCAATTAAATCAAGCCAAAATCATATTATTACATACTTACAATTACCATAATATCCTCAAATGGTAGAGATAATTATGATTTTACAATTAAGCCCTTGTGTAATTATTGAATTAATCCAATTAGGTCAAAGTAAATAATCAATGTTATCCAATAACATTTGATTATCTTATAATATCGAATATTATCTTTCATCAAAATTAATCGGCTACCCAAGTGCTCAACGAGTACACTTCATATTAGGACTCTCTAAGTTCAGACACGTTCATCATATAAGCCTAGCTAATATGTACGCAATTCGGCCACCTCCGAATTCGCGAAGAACACGAACTACCTTTCTGAACTATACAAGTCGAGGTCATCACATATGTTTAACAATCCATCCGTCGTAGGCTATCCGAGTTGTGCTTAGGAAACATAGAATATACCGTCAAGTTTCCAAAATGCACATCTCATGTCAACATGTCCACGATTCTTCATAACTGATGCGATCCACCCTAGGTGATCGACTTTGGCTCAAGATTTAAGAAATCATGACTTTACTCACATGGATACCTAAACCCCTTATGGTACACATACGGGTCGACGGATCCTATCTTGCTTCGCACTTGATTACTGAGTGCATCGGTACACACCCAACGAACATATAGAGGCAGACCATGAAAGGTTTCTGACATACATGGCATCTAAATGTGGAGGATCTCACACAAAATCAATGATATCCTATAGTAAAAGGATTACATATGCTACTCGACTCGAGGAGATTCCTATTGACGGTGGTGTGTACTTCCAACTATTAGGAATCACATGTGAGTCATTCAGTATTCGCTTCAATGAATACCCACATGTTTATACGAGTTTCCAAAACTCATGGTACATCGCGTTAAACCAATGGAACTCCAATTCCAATATATGACATGTGCTAGTCCTCTAGGTAATATGAATTCGACCGTATTCCAAAACCAACGACTAGGAATTTTTACTTTAAAAAAAGTTTACACCTAGTGTTAAGACTATTATAAGGTCGATGTCATTCTTAGCATATCTATACATCAATCTAATACGCATAATGACAATATCATTATAAAGTATGAAATGAAAAATATAGTTATTTTATTAATAAATAATAAAATATACAAATCAGATTGGCACTCCAAGCAACAACTACATCAAACTCCCACTTGCTTAGTGCCAATCAGGATGGTACCGTTGTCCCATCTCCTCCACGTGTTTATTTAATAACTTAGGAGGTAAGGCCTTTGTAAGCGGGTCTGCTATGTTGTCTTGTCCTTGAACATTGAAGACCACTATGTCTTTTCGTTCAATTATCTCTCTAATTACGCGTTATTTTCTTTCCATGTGTTTAGACTTGGAATGCGCCTTCGGCTCCTTAGCATGCGCGATGGCTCTATTATTATCTCAGTATAATGGGATTGAATCCGCAATACTAGGCATAACGCCAAGTTCTGTGATAAAATTTCTAATCCAAATAGCTTCTTTAGCAGCTTCTGAAGCCGCTATAAATTCCACCTCAGTAGTGGAATCAGTTGTTGAGCCTTGTTTTGAACAATGCCAACTAATCGCACCACCGTTAAGGGTAAATATGCATCCTGATGTAGATTTTCTATCATTCGGATCTCCCTAGAAGTCGGAGTCTGTATAACCCTTAACTTGTAGCTCATTTTCTCCATATATCATAAACTTATCCCTGATGCCTTTAAGATATTTCAGGATATGTTTCACGGCTGGCCAATGATCATTACCTGGATCATATTGATATCGACTGGTCACACTGACGCCGAAACTGATGTCAGGTCTAGTACATAACATAGCATACATTATGCTTCCAATACAAGAAGCATATGGCAAGTTAGACATTCTAACTCTCTCTTCCTCAATTTGAGGTTCCATTTTCTTCGAAAGATGTATGCCGTATCGGAAAGTTACATTTGCTGCCTTGCAATTGGTAAAACTGTACCTTACTAACATCTTGTCTATGTACGTCGATTGTGACAACCCTATAAGCTTCCTAACTCTATCTTGGTAGAGCCTTATACCTAGTATATAGGAAGCTTCACCCATATATTTCATGGAGAAGTTCTTGCAAAGGTAGGCTTTCACACTTTGCATTATCCATATATCATTACCTATGATAAGGATGTCATCTACATACAAGATTAAGAAAACTATCATGCTCCCACTAACTTTCTTATAAACACATGGTTCTTCCTCATTTTTGATTAATCCAGATAATCTAATTATCTCATCAAAACGACGATTCCAGCTTCGGGATGCCTGTTTAAGTCCATAAATAGACTTTTGGAGCTTACAAACCAAGTTTGAAGTCTCACTAGATACGAAACCCTCTGGTTATTCCATATAGATATCCTCTTCAAGGAATCCATTTAGGAAAGCGGTTTTCACATCCATCTGCCATATCTCATAGTCGTGATATGCAGCAATGGCTAAAAGAATCCTAATAGATTTTAGCATGGCTACTGGTGAAAAAGTTTCCTCATAGTCAATCCCAGAATGTTGAGTGTAACCTTCGCTACCAGTCGGGCCTTAAAGGTTTTCACCTTTCATCGGGCCCTCGCTTCCTTTTGTAAACCCATTTAAAGCCAATAGGTTTAACTCCTTCAGGAAGTTCAACTAAGTCCCAGACTTGATTGGCATGCATTGAATCCATTTCAGATTTCAAGGCTTCATGCCATTCTCCCGAATCGATATCCAATATCACTTCCTTATACGTAGTCGGATCGGTTTCCTCCAAGAGGAGAACATCAAGGCACATCAGATGTTAAAAATAGTCTCTCATGAGGCCTTGATATTCTATTTGACTTACGTAAAACCTGTGTTGTAGATCTTTTACCTAGTTGGATCTCTGGTTCCATCTCAGGTTCCTTAATGTTGGGATCAAACTCATCAAGTTTAATCTCTCTACAATTCCCACTTTCTCTCAAAAATTACTTTTCAAAAAAAATTGCAAAGCGAACAACAAATACATTTCGTTTCTCAGAATCGTAGAATTGATATCCCATGGAATTATCAGGATATCCAACGAACCTATATTTATACCCTCTGGGTTCTAGTTTATCGCGCTGTGCAATTCTAACGTATGCAGGACAACCCCAAATATTTAAATGTTTAAGACTTGGATTTCTACCGAACCATATCTTATAGGGGGTCGTAGAAACAGATTTAGATGGAACCCTATTAAGTATGTAGGCAGCAGTTTGTAAAGCGTAACCCCAAAGGTAATAAGGAAGATCTGTATAGCTCATCATGGATCGCACCATATCCAATAAAGTATGATTTCTATGCTCAGACACTCCATTGTGTTGAGGTGTTCCTGGTTGGCTATATTGGGCGAGAATTCCATTCTCCCTCAAATAATTTCTGAATTCTTCACTCATGTATTCACCGACTCGATCTGATCTAAGGCATTTGATGAATTTACTGGTTTATTTTTCTACTTCGTTTCGGAATATTTTGAACTTGTCAAATGTTTCCGACTTATGTTTCATCAGATAGACATATCCATATCTAGACTTGTCATCTGTGAAAGTCACAAAGTATGTGGAACCATCATAAGCGACATGAATTAATGGACCACACAAATCGCTGTGTATTAGCTCTAGTAAATCTCCAACACGGTGTCCAACACCTTGAAATTGGGCCTTTGTCATCTTTCCTTGGATACATGACTCGTAAATCGGATAAGGATCTAAGGTAATATTTTCAATCAAACCATCCTTTACCAATTTGGATAGACGTCTAACACCTATGTGACCCAATCTCATATGCCATAATTCAGTATTATTTTGTTCAGACTTCCTACTTGTATTTTTCTCTATATTAAAGACATCTCTACATGTTTCCAAAACATAGTGACCGTTTGATAAAGAACATTCACATTTCAATAAATTTTCTTTATCATACAAACATAAAGTTTCATCCTTAATGTTTATTTTATATCCATCTTTATCTAATATTGGCAGTGATATTATTTGTCTGATAAGTGAAGGAACATAATAACAGTCATGTAAATCTAATTTACTTCCATTTGGAGATCTAGAACAACAGTTCCTATGGCCTTGAAATTCAATATCTCGACATTGCCAACTCTAAGCTGGATCTCCTATTTATTCAGCCTTCTTTTTAAACCTCATTTCCTGCAGGGAATTACAAATATGAGTAGGACTGCCAGTGTCTAACACCCATCCACTATTTGCATCTAAGGCTAATGAGATGTCAATAATTGGAAAAATACAAAGCGTACCTCAGGGTCCTGCTTTAAGCTCTGGACAGTCATTCTTCAAGTGTCCAGACTTCTTTCATTGTAGACATTGATCACGAGCTACTTTCGGTTTTACGCATTTGCGCTTCTTGGAGTTTTTCTTTGATATCTTATTCTTCCCCATCTTGATTTTCTTTGACTTCCCAGAAGTCTTTGAAGAGCCAGCTCCATGGAGATATAGTGTGGGGTTGCCTTTCTTCAAATCTTGCTCCACCATATGTAGCATGTTATGAAGTTCTTCGTATGGGGCTTACATCGAATGCATATGGAAATTTAATACAAAGTCAGCATAAGAACCAGACAAAGAAGACAAAATAAAATTACGGCCCAGTCGTTCATCAAACACAATGCCTTGTCGTTCCAGATATCGAATCTGATCGATCATGTTCAAAACATGAGTGCTAACAGCTCCTCCCTCCTTGAGTTCAGCACGGAATAATTCTTTAGACCTTCGATAAAGTTCTATCTCTTGATTTGCCTCGAACAACTCCTTGAGTGTTCGCATGATGCTCCAAGCATCTGGTACTTCAATGTACTGTCTCAGCAAATCTGGAACCATCGATCCCAAGATGTAGGATTTCACCTTTAGGTTATCATTCTTCCATCTATCAAAAGTTTCTCGCTCTTCTGGAGTGGATTCAGGATCGATATCAACAAACAGTGGATTGATAGTTACATAAGTCAACTTTTCATACTCCAAGATAATGCGTATGTTCATTTCCCATTCGATATAGTTCTCGGCTCCTTTTAGCTTATAGGAATCCAAAAGTTTCATCAATGGATTATTGGCAGCCATTTACAAGACAACATTTTTTAGTAGTAGCAGAATAATTTTCATTTCAAAAGTGATAACACTGATTGATTATGGAATTTTTACTGCCCTCCCACTACTTTACGTAATTCCATAATCTCCCTTAATGGAAAAATAGAAATTTGACTATCAAAATTTCATAGCGGGAAGTGGATCTCATGACATTTACTCCAGCCTCACACTAATGACGAATTGGCCTTTGTAAACTCATTAGGTAGACCTCCAAGGTCAATCACTTCATGTGACTCTTGGTTTGGTCCTAAACCGTTTCTTATCCTCACACTAATGACGATATTGAATTAAGACGCGTTCTAGGTGTGTACTTTTCAATGTGCACTACTGAGCTTCGTATGTACACCCTCACACTAATGACGATATTGGGCGACTACGTTAACTCATCACGCTACATCTAATGTTTTACCGGAACGACCTAAGTTCCGAGCACTTATACCCTCACACTAATGACAATATTGGATATAAGTAGTAAGAACCCATTCATCTCCGTATTGATAAGACGGACTATCCAATAATACTCCAACATTATTAATACTATTACTTAAAGTAATCACCTAATCACGGGAGATTTATGACAATCAAGTCATTAACTTAATTAGGTCAAAGTTTTAATTTAAAACATGCAATACATATATAATATGTCTTATGCATAATTAAATTAAAATTATTATGGCATAGATAAAAAAATATGTGTTGTGTGGTTAAGCCTTTGCTACTGATATCATTCTATTGGGGCAGTTGTGGAACCCCTAGGGTCGGATCGGTGCCCCGGGCAGCAGAAATGGGTCTAACCCATGAATATCAATTATGGTTGTAATTTTAAATGATTTAATGAGATACTATATTCCATTACGAGTGTATAGGAAAAAACCGGGATTGAATCGGAGTCCGAAAACTCCTGGACGAACAAAAACAAAATTGTCGCGTGCAGCGCATACGACGCGCGCGCTACAGTGCCCGCGCTGCTGTTATATATATTCTTTTTGTTTTCAATTTCTTTTCATAAGCACAGCTCTCTGGAAAATTTCCAGAGAGCTGATGCTATTAGGGTCTATTACCCAAATAGTTTCTGGTCTACCCTAAACACGTCAAAAACACCCAAAATTAATTTTTAATTTCAAAACCAACATTAACACATGTTATAGAATAAAAATCAAGTTTTTCAAAATATCAAATATTTTTCAAAAAACATAAATTTATTCTAAATACGCATTTGCATAAATTTTGAATCCAATACACAAACCATTTTAGAATCCCAATTAGAAAATGTCTCATGAACAATTCTAGTCCATCTAAAGGTGGTCAAGTGAATCTAGAATGGTAGCCATAGCTCTAAGCTTTAATTTAGAGTTCCAAACTCTTATTAATTGTTCCATATCCAACATGAACATCTTTGACCTAATTACAAGCATGTTGTGTTTATACTTCTAAAGTATCCTAACACAATTGATTAGCCTTATTCAACATTAAGATATGTGATCATACATCTAATACACAAATAAACATAGCTTAGGAGAAGATCAAATATTACCTAGTAAGTTTGATGCAAGATCCAATCTACTTCTCCTTGTTGAAATTGTTGGAGAACCTCCAAGGTGTGAAAGCTTGACTTCAAGATCCAATCTTATTTCCAATGCAATCAAGCTTCACTTCAAGATCCAATCTTGATTTCTCCTAGATGAAATGTTATAGAGACCTCACAAACTTCTCTAAACACATCTCTAACTTAGGCTAATCTCTCAAGAATTTATTTATGCTTGTATTTGAACTTGTAATTAAAATATTCCTAAAGCTTGCTATTTATAGCAAAATTTAGGCAATTTTTAATTAATAAAAATTGTAATAAACTTTTAAGTGGGCTTAATCCAATTTGTCCAAATATGTATAATTAGGTTTGACTAATCTCCATTGTCTCCCACTTTAATTTAATCCAATTAAATCAAGCCAAGGATTAGGAAATGTATTAGTTAATTTTTTACCACTTTGATTTAATCCAATTAAATCAAGCCAAAACCATCTATTATTACATACTTACAATTACCATAATATCCTAAAATGGTAGGGATAATTATGATTTTATAATTAAGCCCTTGTGTAATTATTGAATTAATCCAATTAGGTCAAAGTAAATAATCAATGTTATCCAATAACACTTGATTATCTTATAATATCAAATATTATCTTTTATCAAAATTAATCGGCTACCCAAGTGCTCAACAAGTACACTTCATATTGGGAATCTCTAAGTTCAGACACGTTCGTCATATAAGCCTAGCTAATATGTACGCAATTTGGCCACCTCCGAATCGCGAAGAACACGAACGACCTTTCTAAACTATACAAGTCGAGGTCATCACATATGTTTATCAATCCATCTGCCGTAGGCTATCTGAGTTGTACTTAGGAAACATAGAATATATCGTCAAGTTTCCAAGATGCACATCTCATGTCGACATATCCACGATTCTTCATAACTGATGTGATCCACCCTAGGTGATCGACTTTGGCCAAAGATTTAAGAATCATGAATTTACTCACATGGATACCTAAACCCCTTATGGTACACATATGGGCCGACAGATCATATCTTGCTTCTCACTTGATTACTGAGTGCATCGATCCACACCCAACGAACATTTAGAGGCCAGACCATGAAAGGTTTCTGACATACATGGCATTTAAATGTGGAGGATCTCACACAAAATCAATGATATCTTATAGTCACAGGATTACATATGTTACTCGACTCGAGGAGATTCCTATTGACGGTGGTGTGTACTTCCAACTATTAGTAATCACATGTGAGTCATTCCGTATTCGCTCTAACGAATACCCACATGTCTATACGAGTTTCCAAAACTCATGGTACATCGCGTTAAACCATTGGAACTCCAATTCTAATATACGACATGTGCTAGTCTTGTAGGTTATAGGAATTCGACCGTATTCCAAAACCAACGACTGGGAATATTTACTTTAAAAATAGTTTACACCTAGTATTAAGACTATTCTAAGGTCGATGTCATTCTTAGCATATCTATACATCAATCTAATACGCATAATGACAATACCATTATAAAGTATGAAATGAAAAATGTAGTTATTTTATTAATAAATAATCAAATATACAAATCGGATTGGCACTCCAAGCACCAACTTCATCAAACATAACTTTAAAGAAGATCAAATTTACCTAGCAAGCTTGATTCCAAGATCAAATCTTATTCTCCTTGCTGAAATGTTGTAGAGAACTTCCAAGGCTAGCAAGCTTGATACAAAGATCTAATCTTTCTCCTTATTCTTGTCGAGAAATTCCAAAGTTAGCAAACCTGATTCGAAGATCCAATCTTTTTCTCCTTATTGTTATAGAGAACTTCCAAAGCTTCTCCCACAAAAACTTTACTTAGACTAATATTTCTTTCTTTTGCTTAATGTTTGTTTTAGCTTATTTTGTCTTATTTAAAAACATGCTCAAGCTTGCCTTTTATAGCAAAACTTATGAAATTTTTAATTAACAAAAGTTCTAATCAACTTTTATGTGGGCTTAATTCAATTTTTCCAAATATGTATAATTATTATATGACTAATCATTTTTGTTTACTACTTTGATTTAATCCAATTAAACCAAGACAAAGTTTAATTAATGAATTAGTTAAATTTCTACCACTTTGATTTAATCCAATTAAATCAAGTCAAATATACCTATTATTATATATTTGTAATTACCAAAATATTCTCCAATGGTATAGTTATTTATGACATTATAATAAAGCCATTGTGTGATTTTGGATTAATCTAATTGGGTCAAGTAATAATTAATGTTATCCAATAACACTTAATTATTTTAGTTGATAATATCAAATATTATTTATTATAAAAAATTATCAGCTACCCGAAGTGCTCAACGAGTAAACT
>SKCR01005287.1:0-26004 GCA_019454045.1 Zanthoxylum bungeanum | reverse complement strand
GACACATGCCACATGTAAGCTTCATCTTTTACATTACTCCTTTTGAGCCTTTTGTTTGTCATTTTGTGTTTAGGAGATTCATTTACATTCAAAATATAAAGACCATTATTTGCAACAATAGTGCAAATTTCTGCATCATTTTTATATAAATAACACCCAGTGTTTCTAAATACAAAAGTGTACCCATGCTGGGTTAACAAAGATACAGATATAATATTCCTAGTTAAATTAGGTATATAATAACAGTTCAAAAGTTTAAGTACATGCCCTGAGGGCAGTTCCAAAACAAAAGTCCCTACAGCCAAAACAGCAACTGGTGTTCCGTTTCCGACTCGTAGGTCAACCTCCCCTGAAGCCAGCATCCTGCTATTCTGCAGATCCTGCAAATTAGTACAAATATGAGCAGCACAACCAGAATCAAAAATCCAATTTTTAAGACTAGAAGTAGTCATATTTATTTCAATAACAAACATACAGAGGCTGGTGCTTTGCCTGCCTTGATATCCTCCTTGTGTCCCTTGCCCATTCGGCAGTCACGTTTCCAGTGACCCTTCTTGCCGCAGTTGAGGTCAGACATCTTGAGATTTGTTCCTTGGCTTCCCAGAAGCTTTTGTCGACTTGCCTTTACCCTTGTTCTTATGTTTCCTCTCCCTCACCCCTCCAGTTGCCTAAGCCCAGCCTTTGGCCCCTGAGAGGTCGATGCATAGTGCGCCTCGCGCTTGCCCCTTTTAGGAGTTCTTTTTCAGACTCCTTCAAGACGGATAACAGCTCTCCAAGAGAGTCATCCGTGTCCATCAACTTATAGTTGATTATGATTTGTTTCCAAGTATCGGGAAGCGATTGTAAGATCAAATCCACAGTCAGCTCAGCCTCCAAGACTATTCCCATATTGGCCAACTCATCAATATCGGCGATCATTTGAGTCCCGTGGGCCTCAACTGATGCGCCATCAGTCATTCGGGCGCGAAAGAGTTTCTTCACCAACACATACCTCTCCATCCGCTTATTGGTGCGGTGGGATCTCGCAGTCTAGCCATCATGTTATAAGGATCCAAGTCCCTATTCTGGCGACGAAAGTATGAGTCATCGAAGCTAACAAACAGCATGAGCTGTGTCACAATCATCACTGTGAGTTTTCCATAACTCCAGCTCAAGTGGGTCAGTGGGCTTAGGCGGGAGAGGTATCTGTATAGTGTACAGCATCCTCTCAGCCCCAAGGACTATCCTCAGGTTCATTTCCCAGTCAGCAAAGTTTGTGCCCTTAAAGACATTATCACCCATGATGATATCTCGGACATTTCCTTGCCTGCCATCTTAACTACGATAGTCCAACTATCTAGTTAACGATAAAGTGGGTACAGTCAAACTGTTACAAAAATAACAATATATTAGTCCAACTAATTATAAATAAATAGACGAAATAATTTTGAAGAACGCGTAAGGCAAAGTATCTGAATGAAATTGCAAATTCACATACTCACTAGCCTCCCACTATTTTCATCAAGTCTCTAACCCTCTGTTGAGAACTCGGGAAATCCTATTTCCTAGTGGGCTAGGATCCCGTTAATAACACACAACCTTGACTTTGGCCAACAAGCTGTATGCTATTTAACTAGGTAGATCTCACAGATCAATTGGATCCAATCCAATTCCTAGATCCGATTAGGTGGACATCCAAGTCCTAAACATATTGCGTATGCCAATGTATCTAATACATTTTCTAACCATATCCTCCGAATCATCTAGGCCTTGGCTTTGGCACAACAAACCTAATGATTCCAGTTAAGCGGGACCCATTGACAAGGATAGTTTCGTAATCAATGTCATTGGACAAGAAGTGATCTTGACTTTGGCCAACAAATCACAACTTGGACAAGACACCGATGTGGAACAAAACTCTCATGATTCAAGTACATCCTAATTGACAAGGTCTTGACTTTGGCCAACAAACCAATGCCAATCGGATCTTGAACAAGAATCATTCAATGGAAGGATATCGCTTAATATAGATTGAGGGATTTTTGCGTAATTGGCAACCAATTTATTATCTTTGTTAGGTCTCATCAACATACACCCTTAAGCATGCTTCTAAAACATCATAAGCGCGTAAAGTAAATTAATAGTGATATACGGATGGATATATAACACAACTTGTTCCTAGAACAAATCACTCCCTTTCCTCTCCCCGCTAGCACTATTCTACTACTACCCAATTACATAATACAATAAGAGAAACCCTCATTTGCATTGAGGGGAATTAGGTGAGAAGAGAATACAAAGAGATAAAGAGATAAGGCTGGACACGCAGGTCCAATTTATAAATTCTAAATTTACAATAATTTCTAAAATTACCCTTTCCCTTCTAATATCCATCCGATATACACTATTCATTCATCACATACATATATATTCAAACAAGACATGCTTTTACAACCAATCTAATCCAATTAATTAGTCTTTGTTTAAATGATCATCCAATGTTCAAACAACGGTTTTGATTTTGCGCGAGTCCAACTCGTTTGAGAATAAGTACATAAGGTACGAATTCACGAATTATATCGAACTACTTATTAAATCTAATTTAATTCGTATTCAATACTAATTCAATTATTTAATTCCAAATTAAATGTTTACACTTTTAATGTGCTTTAAAGACTTAGATTCTAAATCTAATCTAATTGGGTCTCAAAGCCCAACTAATCCAATGTTTGTTTAATTAAAGTCCGATGGGCTTTCAATTGATTTATTAAGGCTTGGGCTTTGGTCAATGTGGGTCAAACCCAATTACCAAGCCCAAATAAGGAATCACCCTTAAATGCCACAAAATCAATTTCAAGCCCATAAGGCCCAATTAAACTTTAAAGCCCATTATACTACATTTGGACTTAATGGAGTGATTTAGGCCCAAATTGGATCCAATCCTTTTGGCCCAAATCTACTTGGCCCAACCAAGCCCATTATGCCCAAATATAATATTACAAGCCCAATTTAACAATTAAGCCCATTAATTTAAATTTCAATATTCCAAATTTTAAAATTCAATTAATTAAAGTGTAAAACCAAGATTAATACATTAAATCAAATATTTCAAAATACCAATTTAATTTATTAATCATCTATTGTTCAAAACATATGTCCACATTAATTTGAACAAAAATCAAGTCCATTTACATGTCATTAGTATTCGGCCAAGTGAGATTTTTGTGTCGATTTGTTTTTCAATCCGATTGAATCACTAATCTACGTCCCGTATACGTTTTAAGTCATCCAATGATCTTGTACACAAAAAAATTCCAACACATCCAATGTTCATACCCATTCGGCCAAGGTTACATTTTTGGTGAAAAATCATCCAATGCATTTTTCTCAAAATGATTCCATATAATATCATTCTATATACATGTAAGCATACTCATTCATCAAATTTCACAAGAACATGCTTCAATCAATTTTACCCAAATTTTAACCTAATATTTTCATGCTTAAACAAGCTCAATGATACCATTGTTGGTTACTATAATTAGTCCCAAGGAAAGATTAAGCTATGAAATACAACAAATGAATATATATAATAAACTTGAAGCATGGCGGAATCATACTTACAAAGCTTTTGTGATGAAAAGATGAACAAAGGTTGAAGCTCCAAGATCCTTGAAGTTTCGGCCAAGAGGAGAAAAGAGTTGAAAGCTCCAAGCTTTGTGTATTCCAAGCTCCAAGGTGGTTTCCCTATCACCTCCTTTGATTCCTTGCTTGTGCTAGCAAAAATGGAGAATGAGAAAACAATTTCTGCCTTGTATGGCAGCTCACGGCGTGAGCAAGAGAGAAAGAAGAGGAGAGTGTTTCACTTTTAATTTTGTTCCCTTTGCATGCCAAAAAACCGTGAGAGACAAGGAAATGAAAAGTGATTGATATCTAATACCAAAAGAATTTTTTAATGCAAAAAATCCTTCCAAACCGTGCATGGCTTTCCCTCCAAATGAATCCATCATTTGCCATCATTACACACTTTGAGATTAGAGACAATGTATCATCCCTCAAAGGTGACTAGATACATCCACCATCTATTCGTATTAAGTAATGAGATATCGCGATGTGATTTGCGGATATCACTCGATTCAAAATACGAATGTGTCCGCAAACACTTTCGGGCTCGGTTTCGTTAATTCCGATTTAACGAATTTCCGTCGCGACGTGAATTAAATAATTACGCCTTGCGAAATTACTATTCAGTTCGCTAATGAATTAATTCTAAATTAATTCGTTTGCCCGAATTAAAATCCGATTTTAATTCCGCGTCGAAATCTAATTTCGTTTAATAATATATCGAATATATTATTTTATCGATTAATTCCAAATTAATCGATCTCTCTCTCTCTCCTAATAGGCATTTTATCCAAGATAAAGTTTCTCCTTATTAATCCAAGATTAATAAAGTTCGAATCAAACATCATAGGTGAATCTTCAGGAAGCGACCCAAGAGATCTCCGGATATGTTGGCAGTAAATACGGTCGTTGGATAATCCAAACACGTACGTACCTCGTACTACGTTTTTACCGATTTACAAGACAAGGTTGGCTTCTAGCAAAGCGCCATGCCTACCCAATTCTCCAGAAATATTCTTACTGGAATATTAGATCTATATCAAGCGTAGTATACCATAGTATTGCGTACATCGATCCAGTATCAGACGATCACATGTTAGGCCTGGGGCTGGAAATGTGTTCTGCCCGTACGAAACATATATCGGACATCAAGCAACTAGTCTCTTTAAATCGGGCAATACTGACCTAGTCATATTGTTCCGACGGTTGCAACCTTTTATAGAGCACTAGTTCTGTATCCTGCGTGATCATCAACTCCATATGTCTGAAGTGACACTTCCATCTTGACATCACACCCAGTGCACTACGATTCCTGATAAACCCAGAAGAGGTGAACACAGAACCAGTTAAGGTCCCCCAACCACCAAAACCAAAGTTTACCTATTGTCGCAAGTACTAGCGATGCAAGTCTCAGGTTAAGACCATATACACCTACCCTGATGCGGCCTCCCATAGACACGCAGACATACTACCAATGGGATTCCGCGGGTCTATCCAGAGCGAAGCTGTTTTCCGTACCATCGAAAAACACAACCTCCTATCGCACTTGCATAAGTATCCTATACTTAAATATATGAGAACTATGCCGTTGTGCCCTCACAACATGCACAAGTGCAATACTAGTCTATTCCGCATTATCGATGTCCGATCTCGATAATACTCCGACTAGGGATATTTAATGATTTAAACCTTTATGTATTGATACTGTCTCATATCATCTCAATACATAATTAATCATATGGACTTTCGCCATTTATATATCAAAGTAAATAATTACAAAACGGCAAAAGGCAATTTCATTATCACATAGTTAATTTTGTACAATAATACAATATCATTTACAAAACAGTGACGCTATGGGTCATAACGTCTAACAGTAAATGAGTTTGATTTTGGATTAATTGTGTTTGACACCAATTGATGAAAATGACCATGATTATTATGTAAATTAATGTTTTAGAAATGTTGATTTGGGTAATGATCATGTAATACACTTTGGTAATTAAATTGGGAAAATTGGATTTTTTGAATTTAATTATTTGGGCCTATTTTTTATATTGGGCTTCTAATGTTGTAATTGGCCTATTGGACTTGATTTATCAGTTTGGGTTTAGGCCAAGTGGATTGGATCCAATTGGGCCCAAAACCTTAACCATAAAGCCCAAATGCGACTAATGAACCTTTAAAGTTCAATTGGGCCTAATGGGCCAAGATTGATTTATGGGCTTATGGGGTAAATCTCGGATTGGACTTTGGTTATCGGTTTGACCCGAGTTGACCAAAAGTCCACGCCTTAAGAAATCAATTAAAAGCCCATTGGACTTTAATTGAATTGACGTTGGACGTTAATCGGTCTTTGAGACGCGTTACGATTAATTTGGAATTTAAATCGTAAAAGGTTTTTATTAATAAAAGTATAATATTTAATTTGGAATTGAATATGAATTAGTATTATAATACATGTTAAATTAGATTTAATGATATAGTTTAATTTAATTCATGAATTCGTACTTTAAGTACTTATTCGCAAAAACGAGTTTGACTCGAACAAAATCAAATCGTTGTTTGAACATTGGATGATCACTTAATTATTAGATTAATTAATTTGATTAGATTGATTGATAGCATGCTTATGTGTGGAATACGTGGTTGTTTGTATGAATAATGTATATCGGATGGATATTAGTCGGGTGGGGCAATTTTAGAAATTATTGTAATAAATTCGATTTATTAAATTGGACTGCGTGTCCAGCCTTATCACCTTCATTCTCTTGTATTCTCTTCTCACCTATTCCCCTCCATGTAAATGAGGTTTCTTTAGAAGTGTAGTGTAACGGGTAGAAGTAATACAAGTGCTAGCTTGAGTGAGAGAAAGTGAGAGATTTGATCTAGGATCAATGTAAAGTATCCATCCGCATATCATTATTATTTATTTTCATACTCGCTTATTATGTATTTAGAATGCATGTTTAAGGGTGTATGATGATGAGACCTTAACAAAGATAATTAAATTGGTAGCCAATTTGCACGCGAAAAACCCTCGTTAAATATCAAGCGTTTATTTTCCTTCCATTGAGTGATTCTTCTCAAGATCCGAGATTGGCAGGGGTTGTTGGCCAAAGTCAAGCCCTTGTCCGTCAAGATGTGTTTTAATCACGAGGCTTTGTTCCATATCGGTGTCGTGTCCAAGTTGTGGTTTGTTGGCCAAAGTCAAGACCTCTTCTTGTCCATTGACATTGATTACGAAGCTTCCATGTCAATGGGTCCACGCTTGACTGGGATCACTAGGTTTGTTGTGCCAAAGCCAAGGCCTAGTTGATTCAGAGGAAAAATGTTAGGGTATATATTCGATATATAGGCATATATTAGATATATGTTTGGGACTTGGATGTCCACCTACTGGATCTAGGAGTTGGATGAGATCCAATTGATCTTCGAGATCTACCTAGTTAATTATCATACAATTTGTTGGCCAAAGTCAAGATTGTGTGATATTTAACGGGATCCTAGCCCACTAGGAAACACGGTTTCCCGAGTACTCGACAGAGGGTTAGAGGCTCGACGAAAAATAGTGGGAGACAAGTATTGAATTTGCAACATTCGTTCGAAAACTCGCTAAACGCGCTCATCTATATTTTACTCGTAATATTAATCAAAAGTATTAGTTGGACTAATATTTTATGTTGTTTAAAATATATATAGTTGGACTATATACAAACAAAATATAGATATAATTATTCGATTATAGTTGATTTTATAATTGATTATAGTAATCAATATAATTGAATTAAAATTATAGTTGATTAAATAATTGGATTATTGTAATCATTATAATAAATAGTACCTTATTAAATTGATTAAATAGTTGGACTATTGAAATCGAGAAAGAATTGAAAAGTTGAATATTTAAAATATATAATCCTTGGATTAAATGTTTTAAATGATTTAATTTTCATATTGGGAATAAATAATAGGTTACTTTATTTGATAAAATAACTTATTATACTAAGCCCCAAATTAAGCAATAAGTAGAGCATAAATCTTTGGAAGATTTATGTGATGATGACTTTAGTGCTTAATTTAATATACTTGACAATAAATCTATTTTAAAGTATTAAGTTGCAATTAATAATTCCTGGAGAATTAATTGACTATTCTAGTGGAGAAAAGTCAAAGTTTGCAATTGGGCAAGTTGCACAAGGTGCACATCATTTCGATATTCCGGAAACCCAAGGCTTGGCCAAAGTTTGTGAAATATTGAAAAGATAATTGACATATCCCAAAGTGACTACCATTTGGATATGGCAGACACGAAGGAATTAAAGAAAGGGCGAGGCTCTGACTTTAAAATATTTGTCAAAGTTATGTTCACAACTAGTATTGAAATTAGATTTTAAATACTTAGTGTGGTACATAAAATATATGTATTGATGTTCAGAATCAGCTATAAGCTGGATACTGACTTCAAGCCGAGATTTCTCTGCGAATCGGAAACGGGACGAAAGTCGCTGTTTCGACCGTAGATACCTAAGTTTAGGAACTACCCTTTGGTGTGTACTTAAATTAGGAACTATTATAATGTAACTAGTTTGACTAGAGACATTATCTCTATATCAGTGTTTAATCCGTGGATGAACTTTTATATTCTAGAACACTAAGTGTTTCATTATATAAAGATGATACTGAGATAAACACATTAGATGTGAATAACAGAATTTATATTTTGAATATAATTAAAATCTCAAACATATAAAATGACAAATAAATAGCTCAAATTGATTTGATCAATAGAGACTTATTTGTGGCATTGTTGTCTAGGACACAATTAAACGAGACTCGTATATCCACACTTTTGAAGAGTGGGTACTAGGACTGATTTGACTATTCAAATAAGGTCTGCGAATCTAGTTTATTAGGTAAAGTATCTAAAATACTATTTACTTGGTAATAGTAAAAGGGCCACCGATCTGTTAACCCTATTCATGGTGAAGTAAGTGGGCCCATATTTAGCTAGGTTAGATGTGAACATGAATATTTCGTGACCTTAACGGATGTGGCATCACGTTATGGTTATGTGTTTCTTTTGAAGAACACAAATCGGAAACTTTAAAGTTTCGACACGAAGTAAATAAACAGATCGGCTATAGTATTATTCCGCCACAGTAAGACCGTAATGGAAAATACTTAAGCAGTAAGTTTCATACGTACAAATGGTATTCTTTCAAATGAGGACTCCTCCCGAGACACGTCAGTTAGACGGTGTGTCCGAACTAAAAACCAAATTTTGTTGGACATGATAAGGTTTATCACGAGTCGCTCTGAGCTACTGTTTCCTTCAATAGGATATGTATTAACAATGCAAAACTTATTTAAAATAAGGTTCCATATAAATCTGTTTGACAGATGTCATGTAGGATATGAACAGGGAAGAAACGAGGTTTCTCATTCCTGATAATTTGGGTATGCCAGCATGCATAACGTTTGGATGATACCAAACTAAAAGACCCAAATTGGATAAGTGCCAATATAGGTTATCCTAAGGGAAACCATAAGTATAGTACTTATAAATCTCACATGAGAACAATGTGATTGTTGCTCACCATGCGGTTTTTCCTGAGAGGAATACCGATATGCAGTGGTCAGTGGGAGGATAGTGATACTCGATGAAAATCGGAGTAATACTGTTCAAGGCACGAAGTCCTTAATGGAACACAAATAGCTCATCAATGATGAATCTATACCATTAATCTTCAAATACACAAGAAACTAGTAGATCAGATAGAGTCAGAAAACAACCTAGGGTATGGGTTTCTGATCTAACCTCATAAAGATGTCAATCTTATGAAGGTATATCCACCGACTACGTTTTGAGGAAGTGATACGAGGTATCGACTCCCTATTATGGCAAAGTGCCATGAGTCCGAAATGGATTCCATGTATAACAACTATTTTGGATACTAGTTGTTGTACCACAAGGCATTGTGCCTATTGGTACATTAACGTCTTCAAGGAAGACATACATGGAAGGCAACATACCAACGTACAAAGCTGGGCTTTTGACGGAAAGGTATCGTTATCAACATTGTGTTAATAACGATTCAACCTTTTACCTGTTGCCATGGTAAATCCATTTTGAAGATGCTTGTTGATAACTGTGTATTCATTTATGAAATGTGTCAGTTATAGATCAAAATTGCTTTCCTGAAAAGGAAAAACCTTTTGGAGAATGTTTATAATTCTGACGATTTTGTATAACCGACAAACAAGGTTTGCGGGTTATTCAATCCATGTTTGGATTAATGCAAGCATAAGGTTCTTGGAACTGTCGTTTTGAAATAATCATAATGGTTTATGATTTGAATCAAAACGAAATAATTCTTGTGTATATAAGGAGGTTAGTGGGAGAGCACACTGACAGTGAAATTCCCATATAGCAATTGATGAAAGCTTGGCTTTCAATAGAAATTCTCCGTAGAATTCTGGGAGAGTAACAACCTTTATTCAAGGAATAAAGATCTACTGGGATAGATTTGGAGTTGTTAACACTCTCTGGGAAATTTTACATTTAAAATGTACTTGATTTGGTGTCTCATACGCTTCAAGCATATAGAGTCACGATCAGGTCAATCCAAGTGATAGTCACTGGATTGAAATTAAGAACATCTGTTAGTATCTCAGAGAACTAAAGATGCTATCTTAAACTATGGAGAAGGAGAACTTGAAGTGACTGGGATCACGCTGCAAGTTTCCAAACGATTAAATAATACAGTACTATAAGTTTGAACACTGGGACAGTGAGCTGGAAATATTCCGAGCAAGATAGCTGTTGCCAAATAAACAACAAATGCGGATTATTGCTGCAGCTGAGGCAGCAAAAGAAGCCATTTGGATCGAAAATAAATCTAATTAGATTAGATATAGTTCTGTTAGCAGCTGAGCTAGGCGTCAGCACAGGCTAAGGAATTAAGGTCTCATCGACGATCCAGATATATACTTCTATATCATCTGATTCGTTCGGATCACACATCGTGGCGATGTGATGATCGTATAAATCGCGTCAGACGATTATCAAAAAAATCCGCTGACGAAAACCTTTCCTCAGCATTTGAGCGAACCGTACATAGTTCGGGTGTGGGACACTTGAGTGACTCGCTACTGCCAAGTGGGAGATTGTTGGACAAAATGACCCATAGCGTCACTATTTGCACAGATCATTGTGTTGTGGCAAATTAACTATGTGACAAGGAAATTGCACTCTCATCATTTGTGATTAGATCACCATAGATATATAAATGAAGAGAGGTCCCTATGATTAATTCCTGGATTGAGAATGATATGAGATAGTATCAATCCCCGAAGGTTTATCATTAAATATCCCTAGCCGGAGTATTATCGAGACTGGCCATCGATAATGCGGAATAGGCTAGTATTGCACTTGTGTGCGTTGTGAGGGCACAACGGCATAGTTCTCATATATCTAAGTATCAGATACTTATGCAAGTGCGATAGGAGGTCGTGTTTCACCGATAGTACGGGAAACAGCTTCGCTCTGGATAGACCCCTCGGAATCCCATTGGTATTATGACTATGTGTCTATGGGAGGCCGAAATCAAGGTAGGTGTGTATAGTCTTAACCTGAGACTTACATCGCTAATACTTACGATAATCGATAGACTTTGGTCTTGGTGGTACAGGGCTTTAACCGGTTCTGCGTACACCACTTCTGGGTTTATCAGAGAGTCGTAGTGTATTGAGTGTGATGTCAAGACGGAAGTATCACTTTAGTCATAGTGGAGATGATGTCACCCAGGATACGGTACTAGTGCTCTTGAGTGATGCGCATCCAATCGGGATATTGTGACCAGGTCATGAATATCCGATTATAGAGACTATGTTACTAGACATCCGATATGTGTTTCGGACGGGGCAGACACTTATCCATCCCCAGCCCTAGCACGTGACTATCCGATACTGGGCCGATATGCACGATATAATGGTATACTACGCTTGATACAGATCTTAATATTCTTAAATGGATATGTCCGGAGAATTGGGTAGACTTGGTGCTTTGCTAGGAGTCGACCTTGTCTCGTAAATCGGTAGAACGTAGTACTTGGTACGTACGTGATTCGAATACACCGATGACCGTATTTACTGCCAACGTATCCGGGGATCTCATGGGTCGCTTCCCGATAATCCACCGATGACGCATAACTCGCACTCTTAAATAATTTGGGATTATATAGAAGAAAGAGAAAATTAATCTAGGATTAATTATAGAGATATTTTATCTAGGATAAAATATCGTCTAGAGAGAGATAACGATTAATTTGGAATTAATCGATTAAATTAATATATTCGATATATTAAATGAAATTAGATTTCGACGCGGAATTAAAATTAGATTTTAATTCGGGCGAACGAATTAATTTAGAATTAATTCGTTAGCGACGTGAATAGTGAATTCGCTAGGCGTAATCATTTAATTACGACGCGACGGAAAAATCGTTAATTTGGAATTAACGAACCCGAGCCCGAATGTGATTGCGAGCGCATTCGTATTTCGAATTCGAGTGCGGCAATGCAAGTCGCATCAAGCGTCAAATCACTTGTCACTTTGAGTGATGTGATATGACAAGTTGTCACTTTAATAAAGTGATGTTGATGTGAATAGTGATAGACAAGATGTGTGTATTGATGGCTTTTATTGTTTGACTTTTTAAAAAGAAAATTCAAGTGAAATTCATTTGAAATTCACTAAAATGTATAAGTTACACTTAAAATGTAAATGCAAATCACTTTTTACACACTTTCATCTCTCCATTTCTCTCTCAATAGCTCACGCCCAAAACTGCATAAGTGGACTGGTTTTGAACCAGAAATGGCGTGAACAAGGGAAGACAAGAGTTGGGTTTTCATGGTGAAAATCCAAGTGCTAGCACACTTACGAGACTTGCGAAGGTGGTAGGGAGGTTCACCCATGAGGCGGGACCCATTCGCGAAGTTTGGAGCTTCGAAATGAGACCCAAAACTGCCCAAACCAGTGAAGTGAACTGCTGCAGTGGCGCCACCAAAAGTGAGCTTTATGGCTTCAATCGTCTTCAAATCGACTCAACCGACCGATGTAAGTATTCCCCTATCTTCGTTGGTGTATTCACTCATTAATTTCATGTCTTGTTTGATCTTGGGACCTAGATAATAACCAACATATTTTCCATTTCAGTCCAACCATAAGATCTTAATATTTTTGGCCGTCTGTTTTTCTACTTAATGTTGAAACTCATTGATTAAATCAAAAGTTTTCGACTTGTGTTTCATAAGATACACATAACCATAACGCGATGCAACATCCACAAAGGTTATGAAGTATTTTTATTCACCTCTAGCCTAGCTAGACATGAGCCCATATACGTCACCATGAACGAGGGCTAACAGCTTGGTGGCACATATACCTTTATCGCTAAAAGGCACTTTAGACACTTTGCCTAATAAAAAAGATTCATAGACGTCATATGATTTAGGATCAAATCTGTCCATAGTATCCATTCTTCAAAAGAGTGGATATACGAGTCTTATCAATACGTCCCAGACGACAATGCCACAAATAAGTCTCATCTGATTTACTCAGTTTGAGCTTTTTGTTTGTCATGTTATATGTTTGAGATTCATTTATATTCGAAATATAAATATTGTTATTCACATCTAATGTGTATATCTCAATATCACCTTTATAAACAAAACACCCAGTGTTCTGGAACATAAAGGTTTACCCGCAACGGGTTAAACTAGATATAAAGATAATGTTTCTAGTCAAACTAGGTACATTATAACAGTTTCCTAATTTAAGTACATGCCCAAAGGGCATTTCCAAAACTTAGGTTCCCACAGCCAAAACAGTGACTCTCGTCCCGTTTCTGATTCATAGGTCGATCTCAACTGAAGCTAGTCTCCTGCTAATCAGCAGATCCCGCACATCAGTACATATGTATGTACCACACCCAGTATCAAAATCCAATTTTAAAATTAGCAGTGGATATGTTTATGAAAAACACACCTGAAGTCGGAGCCTAGCCCGCCTTCACTTCCTTCATGTCTGCCTTGTCCATACGACAGTCACACTTTCAGTGACCCCGTTTGCCACAATTTAGGCAGACATCTTGGGATATATCATTTGTCTTTTCAGAAGACTGTAACGATTTTGCCTTTGCCCTTTTTCTTCACACCCTAAAAAGCCTTCGGCCAAGCCTTAGCCTTCCGGGATGTCGAAGTAAGATGCGCCTTGCGCTTCTTGCCCTTTTAGAAGTCTTAGCTTTGCTTCCTTCAGCATAGCCATTAACTCTCCAAGAGTTTTCTTTTGGTTCAAGATGAACCCGCCCCAGCTTTCGGGCAGAGACTATAAGATCAAATCTATGGAAGTCTCGACCTCGTAGGTAATGCCCAGCTAACCTTAGTTGTTCGATGTCAGCAATCATCTGCGACACCTAGTGCTCGAAAGATGTACCCTCTGACATGCGCGAGCGAAAGAGCTTCTTTTGCAATTCATACTTCTAAGACCTAAGGTTAGATATATGAAGATCCTTTAATTTCAACTTCATGGTATAAGGATCTAATCCTTAGTTCTAACAACGAAATTAAGGTGTCATTACAGCAAGCATGACAGATTGAGCACTAAAGTTATCATCATGATGAGTCTTCTAAAGCTCATGTTCTACTATTTGCTCAACCCCGGGCTCAGGCCCGAGAGGTTTCTTTATCCAATAGAGTAACTTCTCAGCTCCCAGGACTATTTTGAGATTCATTTCTCAAATCTGGAAAATTTATGCCGTTAAAGACATTATCGCCCATGATGATGTCCATAACACTAATCTTTCCAGCCATCTCGATTGCAATAGTAGAACTATTTAATCAACAATTTTGGGTACACTCAAAATGTAATGGTTACTATAGTCCAACTATATGACCAACTACAAGTGGAGTAGTGTCTTGTACAGTCTAACTATTCATAGAAAGCAATATTAAATATTAGTCCAACTAATATATTTATAACAACGATAAATTAAAATAAAAGAACGCGTATTGGCAAGTATTTAAACGAAATTGCAAATTTAATACTTGCCTCCCACTATTTTTCGGCGAGCCTCTAACCTTTTGTGGAGTACTCGGGAAACCTAGTTTCCTAGTGGGCTAGGATCCCGTTAAATAACACACAACCTTGGCTTTGGCCAACAAGTTGTATGAAACTTAACTAGATAGATCTCTAAGATCAATTAGATCCCATCCAATTCCTAGATCCAGTAGGTGGACCTCCAAGTCCGAAACATATATCCAATATATGTAAATATTTCCAATATATTCATAACCTTTTCCTTTTAATCAACTAAGCCTTGGCTTTGGCTCAACAAGCTTAATGATTCCAGTTAAGCGGAACCCATTGACAGTGGGAAAACTTCGTAATCCACGTCGATGAACTAGAGGTGACCTTGACTTTGGCCAACAAGTCACAACCGCCCAAGACATGCGATATGGAACAAAACTTTCGTGGTTCAAACACATCCGCGATGGATATTGATCTTGACTTTGGCCAACAAACCAATGCCAATCTTGGATCTTGAGAGAGAACCACTCAATGGAAGGAAAAATGCTTAATATTTGATGAGGGTTTTTCGCATAAATTGGCAACCAATTTATTATCTTTGATTAGGTCTCATCATACACCCTTAAGCATGCATTCTAAAAGCATAATCAGGCACGAAAAAATTTAATAATGATATGCAGATGGATATATAACAAACTTTGTTCCTAGAATAAATCTCTCCATTTCTCTCTCTCTCGCTAGCACTATTCTTACTTCTACCCAATTACATAATACTTCAAAGAAACCTCATTTACATTTAGCCCAATTATTAAATTGTAAAATCTAATTTCACTATTAAATTCATTTTGCCGATTAATTCCAAATTAATCGCGTTCTCTCTTCTCGATGAATTTAATCCCAGATAAATTCTTGATGCAATTAATCCCAGATTAATTCTTTCTCTGATAATTAATCCCAGATTAATTCTTGTCATAATTAATCCCAGATTAATTTTCTCTCTCATAATTAATCCCAGATTAATTTTGTTTGAGTCAAATGTCATCGGTGAATCTTTGGGAAGCGACCCAAGAATCCCTGGATATTTTGGGAGTAAATTTGATTGTCGAACAATCCGAACATGCGCGTACCCGGTACCACGTTCTTACCGATTTACAAGACATGGTTGGCTTCTAGAAAAGCAACGTGCCTACCCAATTCTCTAGAAATATTCTTGAAATGGATATATAATCTTTATCAGGTGTAGCATACTAAGTATTGTGTATTACAATCCAGTATCAGATGTCACATGCTAGGCCTGGGGCTGGAATTATGTCTGTCCCGTACGAAGCATATATCGGATCATTGGCAACTAGTCTCTATAATCAGATAATCATGACCTAGTCATATTATCCCGATAACTGCAGTACTTAAGAGTACTAGTTCCGTATCTTATGTGATCATCATCTCCATATGACTAAAGTGATACTTCCATCTTGACATTGTTGGAGTTCTACGGCCCCAAGGATCGAATATAAATCATAAAACACATGTACGAATACAACGAGGGAGTTGCGGAATACTCACATCGATTGGTTGAGCGACGCGGTAACGAACAAAAATTTACTTACTGCCCTCTGTTCTTCACGGCAGTGAGCTACTGTTGGTCCTCCATTTTCGGCAATCTCCAATCTTCAAGCTCCAAGCTTTGGTTGATGGTGATTCATTGCTCATGGGTGGACTTCCCTATCACCTTCGCATGTCTCTCGGAGTACTAGCTCTTGATGATTTTGCCACAAAATCACCACACTTTTGCTTTCCTTTTCTTCCATTTTCACGGTCAAACCAGTGAGTTTTTGAGAAGAAATTGGCCTGTTGGCCGAGAGAGAAGGAGAGAATGTTTTGGCTCCAAATTTGTGAACCAAGAAAGAGAGAAGGAAAAGTGTTATTAATTAATTGATTTCCAAAATTAATTAAACATATACCACTTTTGATTTTCAAAAAGTCAAGCCTTAAATGCTTGCCAACTACCACCATCAATCCATCAATCAATCAAATCAAGTGAAAAGTTGTCACATCACTCAAAGTGACTAATGATTTGACACTTGATGCGACTAATGATTCGACGCTTGATTTGACTTGTGTGCCGCACTCGAATTCAAAATGCGAATGCGCTCTCAAAAAATCTCGGGCTCGGGTTCGCTAATTCCAAATTAACGAATTTTCCGTTGCGACATAATTAAATGATTATGCCTAGCGAAATCACTATTCACGTCGCTAACGAATTAATTCTAAATTAACTCGTTCGCCCGAATTAAAATCTAATTTTAATTCCGCGTCAAAATCCAATTCGTATAATATATCGATATATTATTTTATCGATTAATTCCAAATTAATCGTTCTCTCTCTTTTATTGATATTTTATCCCAGATAAAATATCTACGCAATTAATCCTAGATTAATTTTCTCTCTCATCTAATTAATCCCAGATTAATAAAGTGCGAGTCATACATCATCGGTGAATCTTCGGGAAGCGACCCATGAGATCCCCGGATATGTTGGTAGTAAATTCGGTCGTCGGACTATCCGAACATGTAAGTACCTAGTACTACGTTTATACCGATTTACAAGACAAGGTTGGCTTCTAGCAAAGCACCATGCCTACCTAATTCTCCAGAAACATCCTTACAGGAATGTAATGATCTATATCAGGCGTAGTATACGTAGTATTGCGTATTTCGATCCAGTATCAGATGATCACATGCAAGGCCTGGGGCTGGTACAGTGTCTGCCCCGTACGAAGCATATATCGGATGACGAGCAACTAGTCTCTTTATTATTGGATAATCATGACCAAGTCATATTATCCCGATGGTTGCAACCCTTTAGAGAACCAGTTCTATATCCCTACGTGATCATCATCTCCATATGACTGGAGTGATACTTCCGTCTTGACATCACACCCAAAGTATATTGATTGTCGCAAGTATTAGCGGTACAAGTCTCAGGTTAAGACCAAATACACCTACCCTGATTTCGGACTTCCATAGACACATAGTCATACTACCAATGGAATTCCGAGGGGGTCTATCCAGAGTGAAGATGTTTCCTATACCATCGGTAATACACAACCTCCTATTACACTTGCATGAGTATCCTATGTTGGAGTTTCTATAGGTCCCAAGATCAAAACTCAAGCATGAATCATGAGTGAATACAACGACGGAAGTTGCGGAATACTTACATCGATCGGTTGAGCGACGAAGGAGGCAACAAAAAATGAAATTCTGCTCACTGCTCACTGCTCATGTGCGCCCACTGCAGCAGTTTGGTGGTCTGTTTTGCACCATTTTCAACAAGATTTTGAAGCTCCAAGCTTCATCATTTGAATCCCGGCTCATGGGTAAACTTCCCTATCACCTTCGCATTGATCTCGGAGTGTGCTAGCACTCTTGTTTTTGCATCAAAAATGCACTTGGCTTCCCTCCATTTTCGGTCACTACCCAGCAAAACCAGAAATGACGTGAAAGAGGAAGAAGAAGAAGAAGAGAGAGAGGAGGGAAAATGGGGTGTTTTGTTTATGCGTTTTTGTGTGGTGTGTTGTGTATCTAATACACATGAAATTCGAATTTACATTTCATTTCACACACATTTGGCTTTAATTGCCAACCACACACATCACTCATCACATCAAGTCAACTCAATCAAGTTTTCAAGTCACATCACTCAAAGTGACAAGTGATTTGACGCTTGATGCGACTAATGATTTGACGCTTGATTTGACTTGCGTGCCGCACTCGAATTCGAAATGCGAATGCGCTCGCAAATAATCTCGGGCTCGGATTCGCTAATTCTAAATTAACGAATTTTCCGTCGCGTCGTAATTAAATGATTACGCCTAGCGAAATCACTATTCACGTCGCTAACGAATTAATTCTAAATTAATTCGCTCGCCCGAATTAAAATCTAATTTTAATTCCGCGTCGAAATCCAATTTCGTTTAATATATCAAATATATTAATTAATCGATTAATTCCAAATTAATCATTCTCTCTCTTAAATTGATATTTTATCCCAGATAAATATCTCTGTAATTAATCCCAGATTAATTTTCTCTCTCATCATATTAATCCCAGATTAATAAAAGTGCGAGTCATACGTCATCGGTGAATCTTTGGGAAGCGACCCATGAGATCCCCGGATATGTTGGCAGTCAAATCGGTCATCGGACTATCCGAACACGTAGTACCAAGTACTACGTTTTACCGATTTACTAGACAAGGTTGGCTTCTAGCAAAGCACCAAGTCTTCCCAATTCTCCGGACATATTCTTATAAGAATATTTAAGATCTGTATCAAGCGTAGTATACCAATTGTATTGTGTATATCGGCCCAGTATCGGATAGTCACGTGCTAGGGCTGGGGCTGGATAAGTGTCTGCCCCGTCCGAAGCACATGTCGGATGTCTGGTAACATAGTCTCTATAATCGGATATTCATGACCTGGTCACAATATCCCGATTGGTTGCGCAACACTCAAGAGCACTAGTACCGTATCCTGCGTGACATCATCTCCACTATGACTGAAGTGATACTTCCGTCTTGACATCACACCCAATACACTACGACTCTCTGATAAACCCAGAAGTGGTGTACGCAGAACCGGTTAAAGCCCTGTACCACCAAGACCAAAGTCTATCGATTATCGTAAGTATTAGCGATGTAAGTCTCAGGTTAAGACTATACACACCTACCTTGATTTCGGCCTCCCATAGACACATAGTCATAATACCAATGGGATTCCGAGGGGTCTATCCAGAGCGAAGCTGTTTCCCGTACCATCGGTGAAACACAACCTCCTATCGCACTTGCATAAGTATCCAATACTTAAATATATGAGAACTATGCCGTTGTGCCCTCACAACGCACACAAGTGCAATACTAGCCTATTCCGCATTATCGATGTCCAGTCTCGATAATACTCCGGCTAGGGATATTTAATGATTAATCCTTCGGGGACTGATACTGTCTCATATCATTCTCAATCCAGGAACTAATCATATGGACCTCTCTCTCATTTATATATCTATGGTGATCTAATCACAAATGATGAGAGTGCAATTTCCTTGTCACATAGTTAATTTGTACAACAACACCATGATCTGTGCAAATAGTGACGCTATGGGTCATATTGTCCAACAATCTCCCACTTGGCACATAGCCAGTCACTCGAGTGTCTAACACCCGAACTATGTACGGTTCGCTCAAATTGCTGAGAAAAGATTTCGTCAGCGGATTTGCATGATTATCGTCTGACGCGATTTATTCGATCATCACATCGCCACGATGTATGATCCGAACGAATCAGATGAATATCGAAGTATATATCTGGATCGTCGATGAGACCATTAATTCTTTAGCCTGTGCTGACGCCTAGCTCAGCTGCTAACAGAACTATATCTAATCTAATTAGATTTATTATCGATCCAAATGGCTTCTATTGCTGCCTCAGCTGCAGCAATAATCCGCATTTGTTGTTTATTCGGCAACAGTTATCTTGCTCGGAATATTTCCAGCTCACTGTCCCGTTATTCAAACTTTATAGTACCGCAGTATTTACCGGTTTGGAAACTTGCAGCAGTGATCCTAGTCACTTCAAGTTCTCCTACTCCATAATTTAAGACAGCATCTTTAGTCTCTAAGATACTAACAGATGTTCTTAACTTCAATCCAGTGACTATCACTTGGATTGTCCTGATTGTGACTCCATATGCTCAAAGCGTATGAGACACCAGGTTACGTACATTATTCAATGTACAATTTCTCAGAGAGTGTTAACAACTCCAAATCTAGCCCAGTAGATCTTTATTCCTTGAATAAAGGTTGTTACTCCCAGAATTCTACGGAGAATTTCTATGAAAGAATATCTATGAAAGCCAAGCTTTCACCGATTGCTTTATGGGAACATTTCAATGACAGTATCTATCTTACATGCATTCATGTCAGTGCACTCCCACTAACCCTTTTATATACACAAGAATCATTTCGTTTTGAATTAAGTCATAAACCATTATGATTACATCAAAACGACAATTCCTAGAACCTATGCTTGCTTCAATCCAAACATGGATCGAATAACCTGCAAACCTTGTTTGCTTGTTATGGTACGACAAAACCGACAGGATGTTATAAACATCCTCCGAAAGGTTTCCTTTTCAGGAAAGCGATTTTCCGTTAAGCTGTCATATTTCATAAATGAAATACACAGCTTTAGCAAGCATTATCCAAATGGATTTACAATGGCAACAGGTAAAAGGTTTCGTCGGAATCAACACAATGTTGATAACTCTACTCTACCTTTTCTTACAAGCCTAGCTTAGTACGTTGGTATGTTGCCTTCCATGTATGTCTTCCTTGAAGACTTATAAAGTACCAATAGGCACAATGTCTTATGGTACATCAACTAGTATCCAAACTTGTTGATATACATGGAATCCATTTCGGACTCATGACACTTTGTCATAATAGGGAGTCGATACCTTGTATCACTACCTCATACGTAGTCAGTTGGTATACCTTAAAAGATTAACATCTTTATGAGGTGAGATCAGAAACCCATACCCTAGGTTGTTTTCTGACTCTCTCCGATCTACGCGGTTCTTGTGTATTCGAAGATTAATGGTATAAATTCATCATTGATGAACTATATGTGTTCCATTAAGGATTTCGTGCCTCGAACAGTATTACTCCAATTTTCATCGAGTATCACCATCCTCCCACTGACCACTGCATATCGGTATTCCTCTTAGGAAAACCGCATGGTGAGCAACAATCATATTGTTCTCATGTGAGATTTATAAGTACTATACTTATGGTTTCCTTTAGGATAACCAATTTGGCACTTATCCAATTTAGGTTTTAGTTTGGTATTATCCAAACATATGCCTAGCATCCCAAATGGTCAGGAATGAGAAACCCGGTTTCTTTCCTGTTCATATCTAATATGATATTTGTCAAACAAATTATTAATAGAACTTTATTCTAAATAAGTTATTGCACTGTTAAAACTTATCCGTTGAAGGAAATGGTAGCTCAGAGCGACTCATGATTAGCCTTATCATGTCTAACATGATTCGGTTAATCCGTTCGGACACACCGTCACTTTGACGTGTTCCGGGAGGAGTCCTCATTTGAAAGAATACTATACTCTTTCAAGTATATAAGAAACTTATTGCTTAAGTATTTTCCATTACGGTCTTACCGTGACGGTATAATACTATAGCCGATCTGTTTGTCTATTTCGTGTCGAAACTCTAAAAGTTTCCGATTTGTGTTCTTCAAAAGAAACACATAACCATAACGTGATGCCACATCCGTTAAGGTCACGAAACATTCATGTTCACATCTAGCCTAGCTAGATATGGGCCCACTAACTTCACCATGAATAGGGCTAACAGATCGGTGGCACTTACACTATTACCAAGTAACAGTGTTTTAGGTACTTTACCTAACAAACTAGATTCGTAGACTTTATTTGAATAGTCAAATCAGTCCTAGTACCCACTCTTCAAAGTGCGGATATACGAGTCTTGTTTAATTCTGTCCTAGACAACAATGCCACAAATAAGTCTCTACTTGATCAAATCAATTTGAGCTATTTATTTGTCATTTTATATGTTTTGAGATTTTAATTATATTCAAAATATAAATTCTGTTATTCACATCTAATGTGTTTATCTCTATATCAGTGTTTAGCCATTGTGGATAAACCTTTTATTAACAGTTTCCTAATTTATAAGTACACACCAAAGGGTAGTTCCTAAACTTAGGTATCTACGGTCGAAACAGCGACTTTCGTCCCGTTTCCGATTCGCAGAGCAATCTCAGCTTGAAGTCAGTATCCTGCTCAAAGCAGATTCTGAACATCAATACATATATTTTATGTACCACACTAAGTATTTAAAATCTAATTTCAATACTAGTTGTGAACATAACTTTGACAAACATTTTTAAAGTCAGAGCCTTGCCCTTTCTTTAATTCCTTCGTGTCTGCCATATCCAAATGGTAGTCACTTTGGTATATGTCAATTATCCTTTTCAATATTTTAGGAACCTTAGGCCAAGCCTTGGGTTTTTAGAAATATCGAAACGATGTGCACCTCGTGCTACATGCCCAATTGCAAACTTTGACTTTATCTCCTCTAGAATAGTCAATTAATTCTCCAAGAATTATAAATTGCAATTTTAATACTTCTTAAATCTAAAATTAGATTTATGACAAGTATATTAAATTAAGCATTAAAGTCATCATCACATAAATCTTCCAAAGATTTTATGCTCTACTTATTTTGCTTAATTTTGGGCGTAAGGTATAATAAGTTATTTTATCAAATAAAGTAACCTATTATTTATTCCCAATTTGAAAATTAAATCATTTAAAATTTTAATCCCAGATTATATTTTAAATATCCAACTTTTCAATTTTATCTTGATTACAATAGTCCAACTATTTAATCAACGATTAGTGGTACTATATATATTATAATGATTATAATAGTCCAACTATATAATCAAATATAATCCAAATTAATTAACCTCAATTACATTGATTACTATAATCCAATTATAAAATCAACTGTAAACTGAAATTAATTAATTCAAATATATTGATTAATATAATCCAATTATATATAATCAAGTATAATACAGTCCAACTGTTTATTAAAACAACAATTTAAATATTAGTCCAACTAACATTTAATATTACGACGAAATAATTTAAATGAGCGCGTATGGCGAGTAATTGAACGAATATTGCAAATTCAATTCTTGCCTCCCACTATTTTTCGGCGAGCCTCTAACCCTCTGTCGAGTACTCGGGAAACCGTGTTTCCTAGTGGGCTAGGATCCCGTTAAATATCACACAATCTTGACTTTGGCCAACAAATTGTATGATAATTAACTAGGTAGATCTCTAAGATCAATTGGATCCAATCCAATTCCTAGATCCAGTAGGTGGACATCCAAGTCCTAAACATATATCATATATATGCCTATATATCCAATATATACCCTAACCTATTTCCTCTGAATCAACTAGGCCTTGGCTTTGGCACAACAAACCTAGTGATCCCAGTCAAGCGTGGACCCATTGACCATGGAAGCTTCGTAATCAATGTCGTTGGACAAGAAGTGGTCTTGACTTTGGCCAACAAACCACAACTTGGACAAGACACCAATATGGAACAAAGCCTCGTGATTCAAACACATCTTCGACAGACAAAGGGCTTGACTTTGGCCAACAACCCAATGCCGTCTCGGATCTTGAGTGAGAATCACTCAATGGAAGGAAAAAACGCATGATATTTGATGAGGTTTTTCGCGTGCAAATTGGCAACCAATTTATTATCTTTGTTAAGGTCTCATCATCATACATACACCTTAAACATGCATTCTAAACACATAATAAAGCGCATATGATAAATAATAATGATATGCGGATGGATATTTTACACATTGATCCTAGATCAAATCTCTCACTCTCTCTCTCTCTCCCGCTAGCACAAAATTTTCTTCTACCACCCGTTACACTACACTTCTAAAGAAACCTCATTTACATTGAGGGGAATAGGTGAGAAGAGAATACAAAGAATAGGAGGTGATAAGGCTGGACACGCAGGTCCAATTAATAAATCAAATTTATTACAACAATTTCTAAAATTGCCCCACCCATCTAATATCCATCCGATATACATTATTCATGCATCACAACCATGTATTCACTCAAGCATGTTATCAATCAATCTAATCCAATTAATTAATCTTGATAATTAGTGATCATCCAATGTTCAAACAACGATTTGATTTGTGTTCGAGTCAAACTCGTTTTTGCGAATAAGTACTTAAAGTACGAATTCCCGAATTAAATAAACTACACAATTAAATCCAATTCAATTTGTATTTAATTCTAATTCACTATTTAATTCCAAATTAAATAACACACTTTAATAATAAACCCTTTTCGACTTAAATTCCAAATTTAATCGCTACGGGTCTCAAAGCCCGATTAATATCCAATATTAATTTAATTAAAGTCTAATGGGCTTTAATTAATTTCTTAAGGCGTGGTCTTTTGGTCAACTCGAGTCAAACCCGCAACCAAAGTCCAATCCGGGAGTTACCCCATAAGCCTATAAATTAATTTTGGCCCATTAGGCCCAATTAAATTACAAAGGTCCATTATGTCGCATTTGGGCTTTATGGATGCGGTTTTGGGCCCAATTGGATCCAACCAATTTGCCTAAACCCAACTTTGTACAACAAAGCCCAATAAGCCCATAACAACATTCAAGCCAATTTCCAAAATTGGCCCAATTAATTAAACACAAAAATCCAATTTCATGCTTAATTACCTAAAGTGATTATCATATTAATCACCCAAATTAACATTTCCAAACACAATTAGGCTAATTAATCATGCACATTATCATCATCATATGTCCAACACATTTTGATTAAAAAAAACCCATTACATGCTCTTTAAGTCTCGTCGGCCAAGGAGAGGATTTTATATCCGATTTGGTTTCAATCCAATTAATCCCACAATCGACATTAAATCAACATCCTAATTGATTCTAACTCATCCAATGAATTAAAAATCAAAATTCCAAGACTTTAGGGCTAAGTTACTATTCGGCCAACATAAGCATTTTGGGGAAATTTGTTCCAAACAATATTTAATCAAATTGATCCAACCAATCATCAATTAAAATACATTCAAGCATACTTTATCATCCAATTTCATAATTGCATGCTTAAATCAATTTTACCCAATTTCAAGCTTTATGACATACTTGGCAATTTGGGGATTTTTCGTCCGATTCGAATTCAATCCAATTGATTCCGCAATCGACATCAAATCATATTCCCGAATGATTTCCAACACATCCAATTGTCAAAAATCAAAAACCCAAGACATTAAATCATCATCAATTTTCGGCCAAGGTAGTAATTTGGGGAAAAAATGATCCAATCACAATTTGTTGAAATTGACCCAATCAATCTTCAATTCAAACACAATTAAGCATACAAATCCATCCAATTTAATTTATCATGCTCAAAATCAAGTTTGCCCAAATTTTAGCCCTAACTTTTTCATGCTTTTAACCTAAGCTCTTGATGCCATTGTTGGAGTTTCTATAGGTCCCAAGATCAAAACTCAAGCATGAATCATGAGTGAATACAACGACGGAAGTTGCGGAATACTTACATCGATCGGTTGAGCGACGAAGGAGGCAACAAAAAGAAATTCTGCTCACTGCCCACTGCTC
>SKCR01005286.1:0-26001 GCA_019454045.1 Zanthoxylum bungeanum | reverse complement strand
CTTTATGGATTGATACTGTCTCATATCATCTCAATCCGGAACTAATCATAGGGACTTTTACCATTTATATTTCTAAGTAAATAAATTACAAAACGGTAAAAGGCAATTTCATTACTACATAGTTAATTTTGTACAATAATACAATATCATTTACAAAATAGTGACACTATGGGACATTACTGTCTAACAGCGTTTTCATCCTCCATTGAGCTCGGCAGTAGCTTTCCTTGACTGTGGGCTGCTCGGTTTGGACTGGTTTGGACTCCACCATTTTCGGCCATGCATGGACTCCATTGAAGCTCCAAGCTTCAAGCTTTCCAAGCTCAAAGAATCACTTCCCTATCACCTATATATGCCTCCTAGAGTGTGCTAGCACTTATCATCTTCTTAGATTTGCTTCTCAAAAATTCGGTGGAACCCAGAATTTTGAAGAACAAGAATCGGTTTCCAAAACCGTGAGGGAGAAGAAGAGAAAAAGAGAGGGAGAGGAAGAGTTGTCGTGAAAGAGGAGAGAGAGGACCGAATAAATAGTAAAAAGGGAAAAGAAAAAGTAATATATATTTATTCATTTATTTTCAAAAAAATAAATAAAACATATATATATATATTCCAAACCTTTTCATATTCCATCACTTTTACTTTTAACTTTAAGTCATATCACATCACTTTTCACATCACATCTATTCACTTTAATAAAGTGACATATTGTCAAGTCACATCACTCAAAGTGACAATTGATTTGACGATTGACGCGACTAGCGATTTGACGCTTGATGTGACTCGCGTGCCGCGCTCGAATTCGAAATGCGAATGCGCTCGCAATCACTCTCGGGCTCGGGTTCGCTAATTCCAAATTAACGAATTTTCCGTCGCATCGTAATTAAGTGATTACGCCTAGCGAATTCATTATTCACGTCGCTAACAAATTAATTCTAAATTAATTCGTTCGCCCGAATTAAAATCTAATTTTAATTCCGCGTCGAAATCCAATTTCGATTAATATATCGAATATATTAATTTTATCGATTAATTCCAAATTAATCGTTCTCTCTCTTTAACGATATTTTATCCGAGATAAAATATCTCCGTAATTAATCCCAGATTAATTCTCTCTCTCATCGAATTAATCCCAGATTAATTCTATCTCTCTCTTCTAATTAATCCCAGATTAATCAAAGTGCGAGTCATACGTCATCGGTGAATCTTCAGGAAGCGACCCATGAGATCTCCGGATATGTTGGCAGTAAATACGATCGTCGGACTGTCCGAACACGTAAAGTACCTCGTACTACGTTTATATCGATTTACAAGACAAGGTTGGCTTCTAGCAAAGCGCCATGCCCATCCAATTCTCCAGAAATATTCTTACAGGAATATATAGATCTGTATCAAGCGTAGTATACCGTAGTATTGTGTATATTGGCCCAGTATCGGATAGTCACGTGCTAGGGCTGGGGCTGGATAAGTGTCTGCCCCGTCCGAAGCACATGTCGGATGTCTGGTAACATAGTCTCTATAATCGGATATACATGACCTGGTCACAATATCCCGATTGGTTGCGCAACACTCAAGAGCACTAGTACCGTATCCTGCGTGACATCAACTCCAATATGACTGAAGTGACACTTCCGTCTTGACATCACACCCAATACACTATGACTCTCTGATAAACCCAGAAGTGGTGTACACAGAACCCGTTTAAAGTCCCCTACCACCAAGACCAAAGTCTATCGATTATCGTAAGTATTAGCGATGTAAGTCTCGAGTTAAGACCATACACACCTACCTTGATTTCGGCCTCCCATAGACACATAGTCATAATACCAATGGGATTCCGAGGGGTCTATCCAGAGCGAAGCTGTTTCCCGTACCATCGGTGAAACACGACCTCCTATCGCACTTGCATAAGTATCCAATACTTATATATATGAGAACTATGCCGTTGTGCCCTCACAACGCACACAAGTGCAATACTAGCCTATTCCGCATTATCGATGTCCAGTCTCGATAATACTACGGCTAGGGATATTTAATGATTAATCCTTCGTGGACTGATACTGTCTCATATCATCTCAATCCAGGAACTAATCATAGGGACCTCTCTTCATTTATATATCTATGGTGATCTAATCACAAATGATGAGAGTGCAATTCCCTTATTACATAGTTAATTTGCTACAACAACACAATGATATGTGCAAATAGTGACGCTATGGGTCATTTTGTCCAACAATAAGAGCCTAAGAGGCTTGGGTATTTAAGAGAGTTTGCTCCACCCTCCCTCTGGGGAATCTTCTATAGGAAATCCATTTGACATTCAGTCATACACTATAACTTGTTGGCACGTACCTTACGATATAAAAAAGGTGTGCTTATTTGGTCGCTCGAACCCTTGAGTGGGGAGTCCTAGTTGTGGGCAATCCTTCGTCAACGGGAGCCTTTGTCTACACCCCTATAAACTCACATGTGAACCATAGTTATATGACCAATAGAAATTATCTATTTATACTTGGGTTTAGGACCATTGTAATTTGGATTCAGTTGGACTTTTTGTCATGAGGTATGGGCTTGTTGGGCCATTTAAACTGGGACGAGTCCATGCTTTATGAAAGTTGGGCCAAAAGCTTCTGAAATGCCGATGGGCCATTTTGTGCTTGGGCCTCTTATCATTTGGAGTTGTTTAGCCATGTTATTGCAAAAATGTAAACCTGTTGGGCCTTTTCAACTGGGACAAGGTTGCACCTCGCAATAGTATGATTGAATTCTTTAAAATGACAATGGGCCGACTTATATATTCCATACATCGCACGCATCTCATGCACCTTATGTATACACGCATCATGTTAACCCTTGTGTCTAAAACCATCATAGATACCCGTTGGGTTAGGAAAGAATAAAGAGACCCGTCAAAAGACCGTCAGCCAACATGAGTGAGTCAGTCAACGAGGGATCCCGCCTGGGTCAATTGGAGACCAAAGTAACCAAAATTACTGAGCAGTTGCAAGTTTTGACCAATGTTGTGGCAAGTTTGACCATACCTCGTATAGCCAATAACAGAAAGTTGTGCAACCAGAATGGAAAGACCATTAGGGAACCTTCAAGGACCAAGCCCACTCCCTCTGAGCTTGCCCCTATCAGAAACAGACAATTCTCCAATCTTGGTAGACCTTTGTCAGAGGTGTTTGAAAAGCTGAAAAGGCAAAGACTCCTAAATCCCTTAGAGCCTAAACCACTTCCAAACCTTGTGCCACGCTACCTTAACCTGAACCTTTACTGTTACCTCCATCAGCAAAAAGGCCACAATCCAACAACTGTACCCGCCTTAAGCATGAGATCCAAGACCTCATTGATTCCCATAAAATACCCGACCCAGAAAAAGAGCAACTCAACACGCACATAATACCTCCACCCACCCACATTATCAACTCCGGCCTACCTGACAGCCTTGTCCTCCAAACTCATAACCACCAAACTTCTCACATGGGGATATGGGACAGCAGTGGTAAATGTGAAATAGAGCAGAGGGGGAATTTCTTGGAAAACATCTCGGACAGTGATGAGAATGGGGTTGCAAAAAGGGGAAGTAAATGGGAAAAAGAACTATTGCACTTGGAGAATCCGATGGTCGAAGGAAGCAAGAAGACGGGGGAAGATGAAGTTGCAAATTATGGAGATGGTTGTTTCCCTGATCTTATTCAAATGTGATCCAATATTTATTAATAATAAGGACATTGACTTCGTCTACTTTTTCGAATATTTTCCTTAATAATAATAAATAGTTTCATTTCGCTTACCTGCCTGAGTCCATTCCTTTAAATCTGCACGACATGAGTATATTTAAAAAAAGCATTCAACCCTGGTACTATGATATTCAGTGATACTTAGAACACGGGGAATTCCTGAAAGAAGCAAGCAGAAAAGACAAGATAGACATTCAGAAGTGGCTTCTCAATATGTGAGTTTAAAGGGAGAACTATACAAAAGACAAGCGAATGGCATTCAACTGAAGTGTTTAAGAAAAGAAGAAGCTCAAAAGGCAATGGAAACAGTACTGCCGGTGGAAGTTGAGATACAGTCCATAGGGGTATTAGTAGAAGCCGAGTTACCTGAACAAGAATGGGCCTCGCAGAGATTTGAACAGTTGGTATTGCTCGATAAGAAGATAATAAAGTCCTTACATCATATGTAGTTATACCAGAAGAGATTGGCCTGGGCATTCAACGAAAGGTGCGTCCTACTAAGATCAGAGAGGGGGATCTGATATTTAAGCAGTCAAAGCCGTTAACGATGGACCCAAGAGGAAAATTCAGACCTAACTGGGAAGGGCCATACGTAGTCTAGAAGGTAATAGGAAAAAGGGCAGTGAGACTGTCAGACTTAGAAGGGAACGAGTTCACCGAGCCAATCAACGTGGACAGACTGAAGCAATATTTCACCTAAGGAAGAAGAGACAGAGCATTTACTGGGAGAACTGGCAGAAAACCTAATCCACGGGATAGGAAATCCATCCATGCATGCATGTATACACGTAACGTACTTGCAATTTTTATGTTGGTTCTGTGTTTGCAGGTTTCAGACAAAATAGAACTGCACAATCACCATAAGAGAACCGGCAGGAGGAAACTATAAGCATACCTATGGGCGATCAGAGACATGCGTAGGCACATGGCGCCAATGAGCACAATGAAGGTCTAACCCATCAGGAACAAAGAGTACCTCCACACATGCATACATACACATCGCATGCACGTGTTTTTATTCTGTTGTTTTGTTTGTATTTACAGGTCTCGAAGAAAAGAAGGAAAAATGGAAAAATACAAGCAAGCTGAGAGCAAAAAAATAGTATCAACAGTTTTCAGAAATGGATCCCCATGGTTGAGGCCCACACATAATCATCAGTTTTGGGAATGAACCCTCAGGGTTGAGGCCCACGCTACCAGTATTTTTTGAGAATGAATCCTAGGGGGCGAAGCCCACATTATTAGCGGTTGAAGAATTCCAGTGAAGTGAAAAAAAATGGGAGAGAGAGAGAGAGAAGTCCTTGATGGCTAAGCATATGTCCGGTGATGAAATTGTTTGCTGTAGGGTGAAACCTTAGAAACGATAAGTGCGAGATGTGCTCTCATCCGGTATTCTGAGTAGTTGATCTCGGCTAGACTGATGATCACTTGATTACGGAATCTTAGCAGTAGAAGCCTGAGTAGTTTGGCGAAATGACTAGTTGAAGAGATGGCGGATGAGTGAATGACCGTTGCCTAGATGTCCATCCTGGTTTACTTATGCTACGATATGTGATATGGTTGGAAACAAAGAAAAATGTCTCTGAAAAGAAAAGGAAAAAATAGACCACCTATAACCAATAAGCGTGAAGTTACCCGTGGGTGAGTATTAGGACCACCATGAGGAGAAATGCTACCTTAAAGGGTAGATGTGTCGGAAAAAAGAGAAAGAAAAAAAAAGAAAGAGACGAAAGAAAAAAAAAAGAAAACCATATCATGTTGAGTACGAAAAAGTAATCACAGAGTAGGATCGAGACATCTCAGTTGGTTAGACCCACTGATCTAATTCTCCGAGAGAAAATCATCGAATTGGCTTATTTAAGGATTAAGCTGCGAAAGAACCTTGGCGCACACACACTAGGAGTCTAGTTCAGATCACTCATTCAGACGATCGGATTTAAGTGTGTTAGGTATTTTGAAGGTTCTCCGGTTTCGACATGAAGCATTCGTTGAGGATGAAAATATGTTTAGCTACGATCGAGACATCTCAGTTGGTTAGACCCATTGATCCAATTCTCCGAGACAAAATCATCGAATTAGCTTATTTAAGGATTAAGCTGCGAAAGAACCTTGGCACACACACACTATGAGTCTAGTTCAGATTCTCATTCAGACGATCAGATTTGAGTGTATTAGGTACTTTAAAGGTTCTTCGGTTTCGACATGAAGCATTCGTTGAGGATGAAAATATGTTTAGCTATCCGGATTATCTCGTGAGAGGCAGTACAATATGTTGGTATGCAACACCACATCAGCATCAGTATTAGTTTTGGGGATGAGTCCCAAGTTCGAGGCCCACATCAGCATCAGTATCAGTTTTGGGGATGAGTCCCAGGGTCGAGGCCCACATCGGCATCAATATCAGTATGGGAATGAGTCTTAGGGTCGAGGCCCACATCAGTAGCAGTTTTGGGATGCGTCCCAAGGTCGAGGCCCACATTGTCAGCAGTTCCAGGATACGTCCCAAGGTCGAGGCCCACTGCATCATCAGTTGTAGTTTCGGGATGCGTCCCAGGGTCGAGGCCCACTTCGTCATCAGTTTTAGGATGTGTCTCAGGGTCGAGGCCCACATTGTCAGTGGTATTGGGATGCGTCCCAGGGTCGAGGCCCACTACGTCATCAGTTGTAGTTCCGGGATGCGTCCTAGGGTCGAGGCCCACTACATCATCAGTTTTGGGATGCGTCCCAGGGTCGAGGCCCACATTGTCAGTGGTATTGGGATGCGTCACAGGGTCGAGGCACCTGTTATCAGTTGCAGTTATTGGGATGCATCCCAGGGTCGAGGCCCACTACATCATCAACTCAGTTCGAAACAGCAGGCAAGTCAGGTGGCAGCTGGCGTGTCAGGTAAGTAAAAATTCATTGTATAACTTTGATAGGATTGTCACTGTCACAAAGCCACATACACAAAGCCACACATACAAAGCCCATCAAAGGACCTAATGCACGCCCAAACCCCTCAATGCACGCCCAAACACATTCAAAATAACAATTAACACATTAAACACATGCTAAAATCAAAACAAATCACCTTCCCAAATTAAAAAAATCAAATCAAATCAAATCATATTCCTAATTAAAAGAGATCAAATCAAATCAAACCGAATCACATCCCTAATTAAATAGATTTTTCCTTATAACACACTAATTAGGAGATATCCCCCATAATTGCAATATTATTTCCCTTCCCGTACGAGGACAAGCTCCAACCCTTTGCCTATAAAAAGAAACATAATCCCAACCTTGAAACCCCTGGCTTATTCTCACGAAAACACAAAGAAAATAACCTAAAGCATTCACGCCGAAGCTTTCCAGAATTCCCCTCTTTGCCGCACAAACACCACCGAAAATACCTCTGAAACAAACCCCAAACTGCCGCACACAGCACCCATCCACTGCACCGAATAGCACTAAAAAACCATCCCTCACATTCACCGCAAATCATAGCCCAACCAGCCCTCTCATTCACCGCAAATTTGTTCCCAGAAATAGCCCCCAAACTACCGCACATCACCCCCATAAAACTTCCCAGCATTACTGAAAAATACCCCTGAATTACACCCTGAAACTACCGTAAATCACCCCTGCAAATAGCCCCATATCACCCAAATTCAGACCCTGAAACGTAGCCCCATATCACCCAAATTCTAGCCCCTGAAAAACAGTCCAGTTTCACCATAAAAATCACATAAAACTGCACTATATTACCGTAAAATAGTGCGCAGAAAATATAGCAAAAATAGCAGTGAATCAGAGTTAAACAGCAGCCTAAAACAATGAGGCAACGAAGGAAAATGACGAACCAGTAAATCGGAAAAGTTAAGGAGTACCAACCCTTCCGAAGGCCGTGTAACGCACTTCCAAAAGACGACTTAAGAGGTTAGACCTGAGGGCACCCTTTTTATTTATTCTCCTTTATTTTTATTTATTTTCTTATTTTACTTCGCATGAGTATTGTTGATTAGTGTATGCTATGAATTTCGGATGAATGGAATATGTGTTCTCTCTTGCGGTATATCGGATGGAAACCCATATGTAAATTCCGTAGGTGAATCCGAATGGACGGTAATGCGATTTGTACTTGGGAAACAACTCCACATACCACATGAGAGACACACATATTTCGTTTCATCCAATCTTATTTTTATTCATGATTTAGTTGTTTAGTATGTTATTATACATGATTTAGTCGTTTATTATGTTGTCTTCTTTTATGTATGATTTAGTTGGTTATTTCTAAGCATGATTAGTTATTTCCTTCGCATTAGGAATTTAATTTATGTCTATATTTAGGTTGTTACTTATTTTCGCGTTTGATAATTCAATATGTTCATGAGATTATTGTGTTCTTGCCGTTATTCCGACTTACTTTTATGTATTCAAACTTAGATATAGGTTTTAGTTTCATGTATGCGAATTAGACATAGGCAATTCTTGCGTATGAAGGTTGTGTAGACTCGGTTAGATTATTGCACAAATCTTTTCATTACAAGTGGCATAAGTAAGGGACCATTCCGAACCCAATGGTTTGAGATCTTCCCTTGCGAGGGGTGAGTGCGGCCTTTAATCATTTTCCCAGTTCACACTGGTTGGGCTATTCCGTACTCCCGACTAGGCCGCGAGCCTAGAAGAGCGTCGTCAAGTTCTGTGTCCTACAATACCTAGTTTGACTAGAAACATTATATTTGTATCTTGTTTAACCCAATATGGGTATACTTTTGTATTTAGAAACACCGGGTGTTTTGTTTATAAAAATAATTTTGAGATATGCAGTGCTGATGTAAATAATGGTCTTTATATTTTGAATATAACTCAATCTCAAACATATAATATGACAAACAAAAGGCTTAAATTAAGTAACAAAGATGAAACTTATATGTGGCATTGTCATCTAGGACACATTAACAAGACTCGTATATCCACACTTTCGAAGAGTGGATACTTGGACGGATTTGATCCAAATTCATATTACATCTGCGAATCTTGTTTATTAGGAAAAATGCCTAAAACACCTTTTAGTGGTAAAGGTGCACGTACCACTGAACTGTTAGCCCTCGTTCATAGTGACGTATGCGGGACCATGTCTAGCAAGGCTAGAGGTGGATATGAATACTTCGTAACCTTTACGGATGATGCATTGCTGTAGGCACTGCATTTTTGCATATAAGTCCTTATGATGAGTCTCATTTGGAGACACTACCTTTTAAGTCACGGAAGTCGCGGGAAACGGACGTCCGAAAGGGAAATTCAGAATAAGTATGTAATCAAATTCATTTCACAAGTTCACTATCTTCGTTCGTGCTACGTTCGTGACCACGTTCGAACGTCAAACAGATTGCGGACGTTCGTGTAGCGTTCGAATCGGCGTTCGAACGGTGTCTGTATTTCTGGTTTTGCTGCTAGCCTCACACCCAAGCCCAATTAGCCCACCAAAGCCCATAAAACACATCCAAATTAATAAAACACATATTTAACACATGGGGAATTAAATAAAATCTAAAAATCATATACCAAATTAAAATAAATATCAAATAAAATCATGCCTAATTAAAATCAATCAAAAATATTATTTACCAAACTAAACAAATTGTATGCCTAATCAAAATAAATTAAATATATTAACTTCCTAATTAACCAAATTTTGTCCCCCAATCAATATTTGATTTTCCTTGTTTAACACCAAATCATATCCTCATTTAATCCACCAAATCCATTCCTTGTCAAGCAAGGATTCACCCATCCTCTTTGCTTATAAAAACAAAGCTATTCCAACCCTTGAATCCTCCTTATTTTTCACGCATATACAGCAAAAAAAAGAGCTCTCAATTCACGCCTAAGACAATAACAAGAAGCAAGAAATTTCTGTTCCACTCCTCCCTCTACATCACCGAAAATGATCACCCTAAAAAACCCTTACATTAACCGAAAATCACCCGTGGAATAACCCTTACATTAACCAAAAATCACACCCCCATATAGTAGCCTAAACACCTTAAAACAGCCCCCAAATCACCTAAAACATTAACTAAAAAATTGCACTTAAAGCCTTTAAAAAAACATCCAAAACAGTAGCCTAAAAACACCAAAAAAGTGACTGAAATACAGCAGCAAAACAGTTGTAAAACAGAGGAAAAATAGCAACCCGAACAGCGAAGCAGCAAATGGAAATGTTGAACCAGTGAACCGGAGGAGTTGCGGAGCATCCACCCTTCCGACGACCGCGTACGGTACTTCGAGAGTCGACATAAAAGTTTATACCTGAAGGCACCCTTCGTATTTATTTTTTATTCATCTTTTAATCGTTTTAGTTATTTATTTCGTATGAGAGTCGTTCATGGATGCATGTTGTGGCTTTGAATAAAATGGAAAATGTGTCGCCTCTTGTGGTATATAGGATGGAAACCCAGACATAAATTCTGTAGCCGAATCCGAATGGAAGGTAGCGCGGTCTGTACTTAGGATACAACTCCACGTACCACTTGAGCAAACGGCGCATATTTTGTTTTATGTTGTTTGATTCGTTTATTATCCGTTATTTAAATTTTCATGTTATTTGTTTGTATAATGATGAGATAAATCGTATGGGCTTAGTAAGTTGGATTAAAGGTCCTCCATTTCGAGGGGTTAAAATCCTTTACCACGAGGCTTTGCCGCGCCGGATTACGTATATTTGGTTGAATGTAAGATGTGTTCAATCGGGTATACAATGTCCGATATCGTTGTCTTTATTTTTATATACATTATGTCATTAGCGCATGGGCTTAGTAAGTTGGATTAAGGGTCCTCCATTTTGAGGGGTTAAAATCCTTTACCACGATGCTTCGCCGCGCCGGATGACGTATATTCGGTTGAATGTAAGATGTGTTCAATCAGGTATATGAAGTCCGATATCATTTTCTTTATTTTTATATGCATTATGTCATTAGGGCATGGGCTTAGTAAGTTGGATTAAAGTTCCTCCATTTCGAGGGGTTAAAATCCTTTACCACGATGCTTCACCGCGCCAGATGACATATATTCGGTTTGATGTAAGATATGTTCAATAGGGTATACAAAGTCCGATATCGTTGTCTTTATTTTTTATATGCATTATATCATTAGCGCATTGGCTTAGTAAGTTGGATTAAAGGTCCTCTGTTTCGATGGGTTAAAATCCTTTACCACGATGCTTCACCACGCCCGATGACGTATATTCGGTTAAATGTAAGATGTGTTCAATCGGGCATACAAAGTCCGATATCGTTGTCTTTATTTTTATATGCATTATGTTATTAGCGTATGGGCTTAGTAAGTTTGATTAAAGGTCCTCCTTTTCGAGGGGTTAAAATCCATTACCACGATGCTTTGCCGCGCCTTGTAGCCCATTATTATTTATTAGGTGTCATCTATTCATCCGTTCACGTATGCGTCACATTGTTTAATGTTTTTTTAGGTCACTACTGTAACCCCGTTCGAACGCGTTTCAGAACGCCGCACGAACGCATGTTTTCTATCTCAGCTCCTTCTAACGCGTTCTCGAATACTACACGAACGCGAATCTTCTGTTTCCCGTTTGAACGCGTTTATAAACGCTATTCGAATGTGCACGTATTTCCTTTGTTTTATCATGCATCGGGTCTGGACCCGTTCGAATGTGTTATCAAACGCTATACGAATGTGATCCTTCTGTTTACCGTTCGAACGTGTTTTTGAACGCTACACGAACGCGCACACACTGAACTGAGTCATTTTCATCACATGTCATGCATAATTGTTTCTTAGGTGATTTCACTTGTATCATGTAATCAATCATACTATTTGTATTCCTGGATTTATTTAATTGATGTATTCATGAGATGGTATTCAAGCATGATTTAGCCCATTTAGTTGTCATTTTCAAGCATGATTAGTCATTATTTTGTGTTTGGAACTTGAATTATGTTTAGGTTGTTCTTTGTTTTCTGCATTACATGATCGAAGTATGTTCATGAGATTGCCATGTGCTATTGCATGTTCGCCGTTATTCCAATTGGCTTCCATGCATGCCTTATTTCTGTGTTCCCACAGTCTGGCGACTCCACTGGGGATAGAGAATCGGCCCCGAAATAATGTCTTGTATTATTATGATTTGTGCTTTAATTAACCGTGTCTACTGTGGGTTAAAAGGGGTTTAATTAAAGGCACTTTTAAAGCTGGGTAATGGTTTGGTGACTTCCTTCATTCACTACCTTTCTATAAGGAAAAGCTGTGATGGCACCTAGATAATCATTTACTCGTAGCCTATTGTGATAGACAAATTTGGAGGACTCGTTGTTTATTCCTGTCACCAAGCGATAAGAGCCTAATAGGCTAGGGTACTTAAGAGAGCCTCGCTTCACCCTCCCTCTGGGGAATCTACAATGGGAAATTCATTTGACAGTCAGTCACACACCATAACTCGTTGGCACGTACTGTAAGGTATAAAAAAGGTGTGCTCACTTGGTCACTCGAACCCTTGAGTGGGGAGACCTAATTGTGGATAATCCTTCGCCAGCGAGAGTCTTTGTCTACACTCTCCCAAACCCACACGTAGACCGAGGTTGTATGGCCTATAGAGCCTATTTCCTTGTGCTTGTGGACCATCCTCATTTGGATGCAGTTGGACTTCTTGTCAGAAATGCGAACTTGTTGGGCCATTTAAATTGGGACGAGTTCGTATCCTATGACAATTGGGAAAAAAGCTTTTGAAATATTGATGGGCCACTCTGTAGAAATTATTTTTGTATGCCCGTGTTTGGGAACATTGTCGTTTTGATCCATTCAGACATTTTGCCATGAGGTATGAGCTTGTTGGGCCATTTAAACTGGGACAAGAACGTATCATATGATGATTGGACCAAAAGCTTCTAAAACGCCAATGGGCCATTATATGTTTGTGTTTAGGAACATTATCATTTGGATACAGTTGGACTTCTTGCCAAAAGATGTGAACTTGTTGGGCCATTTAAACTGGGACGAGTTCACTCCTATGACAGTTAGCCCAAAAGCTTCTATAATGATGATGGGCCGATTTGTGTGAAAATTTTAATGAATTGATATATTCCTTATATCGCATGCATCTCATGCATACATATATCCTGTTAACACCCTCTATGTCTATAAAAGACATCATAGATTCCTGTTGGGTTAGGAAAGATGGAAGACTCACTAAAAGATCAGTAACAGATATGAGTACATCCGATAAAGAGGTCTCTCGGATAGATCAGTTGGAAAACGATCTCACCAAAATTACTGAATAGTTGCAAGCCTTGACTACTGTTGTGGCTGGTATGGCTGTACCCCGTGCTGGGGGGAATTCTGAGAATGTGAGGCGTGAGGAGCCTCCGAATGGGTTGGGGGATGATATCCCCACTTTTGATGACGACATGGCAGAGTATGCAACAAGCAGAGTGATTGGGTCTCAGGAAGAATTTCAAAAGCTTCGGGATCATGTTGAAACAGTTACCCGTAAAATGGGGGTAAACATGAAGAGTTTTTAGATTATGAGGCAATGACCTTCGAAGAATAGTTGCCACTTAGTTCAAGATGCCGGATATGGCTACGGGAATGGGGATCCGAGGGTCCATCTCTGTCAGTATGTTTCAGTTATGAGTTCAGTGGGTTTATCCAAGCATCAAGTGCAGAAAATGTTTGGGATGTCACTTGAGGGAACGCCGATAGTTTGGTATCACAGCCTTGAGAATGAGATTAGGGAAGATTGGAGGAACTGGCTGATGCTTTTCTGAAGCAATATGTTACAGATCTGGAAATTGATTTGTCACTCCGAGATTTGGAGAACACTAAGTAGAAGCCGGAAGAAAGCTTCAAAGAGTATGTAGACCGCTGGAGAAGCCAGCTCCTAAAGATGCAGACTCGGCCCTTAGAGAAGGACCAAATTAAGATGATTGTCAAGGGCACCAAGCCATCCATCTATGGGAAACTGAGGAGGATGACCTCCATGATCAATGACTTCCGACAGTTGAGGGAAACTGTCATGGATATTGAAGAAGAAGAAGAAGAAGTAGAGAACAGGAAGTTTTATGGCCTAAGTAAGAGGCCTATTGGGGGAACATCAAGTACTAAACCTGTTTCTGTGGAGATTTCTGCCATCCGGAATTGGAGATTCTCTAACTTAGAGAGGCCATTGTCTAAGGTGTTGGAGAAATTAAAAAGACAAGGACTTCTGAAACCCCTGGAGACCAAACCACTTCCCAACCCTCCACCACCACATCTCAACCTGAGCCAATACTGTCACTTCCACAAACAGAAAGGCCATGACACTAACAATTGTGCCCGCCTCCGCCATGAAATCCAGGACCTTATAGACTCCAAAAAAATACCCGATCCTGAAACAGAACGCCCCAACACACACCAAAATCCCCTACCAAATTACCACTATGTCCCCCTACCGACCTATATGATAAACTTCGGCCTACGCGAAAGCCTTTTCCTCAAATCCTTTGACCACCAAGCCTATTGCCTTGGAATTTGGGATAGTAATAGTGAAGATAAGACAGAACGGGGGCAGAATTTCTGGGAAGACTTCTCCAGTAGTGATGAAGAAGAAGTGAGAGGGATGACACGCAGTGGGCGTTTCTACAATGATATGACTGAGATGGGTAAATGAGTGTTATCAGAGGGTAGAGAAGTGGCTGAGAATACAGAAAATGCTGAGGGAGATGTAGTGTTGCAACAGTTGAGGAAAACCCGAGCACAAGTGAGTATCTGGGATTTGTTGTGTGCATCTCAGGAGCACAGACGGGCTATGGTTGAGGCCTTAAGCAAGATAGTGGTGAATGAGGATGCCAACCCCGCAATGTTTGTTGGGTAAGTGCAAAAGAAGGATATGCAGGCAATCACTTTTTCTGAGGAAGAACTCCCAGCTGAGGGGAGAAATCATAATAGACCTTTGTTTATCAGAGCTGAAGTGAGGGGTAAAAGGACCTCTTGTGTGATGGTGGATGACAGCTCATCCATTAATGTGTGCCCGTCGAAGATTTTGGCCAAGCTGGGTATAAAAACAACAGATCTGGATCCCTCTAGTATGACTATCAAGGCTTATGATGACAGTAAGCGAGAAATTGAAGGTACATTTGTAGCAGCGGTCAAGGTTAGTCCTATTGAGGATGAATTTGAGTTCACAGTGCTGGATATCCCAACCACTTTTGCCTTGGTTTCATAAGTTTTGGGGTGTGCCCTCCACACTACATCAGATGATTAAGTTCCCGTATGGGGGAGAGATTGTCACCATCCGAGCTGAGGTAGAAAATGTTGTGGCTGCTTTGGAAATACAACCTTTCACGAGGTTCCAAGTGTCGGTAACTTTTGAGGAATGGGTGGATCATAAGGTAGCTAGGATCATGGGAAAAATGAAGTTCGAGCCGGGTGAGGGTTCAAAACTGCCAGACTTTAGAGGACATTCTACTCGAAGGGGTTTGGGGTACAAATCTGATGAGGAAAAGCCGAAGGTTAAAAACAAAGGGCTGAAATTGATGGAATGCTTTGTGAATGCTTCACGAATATGAAGCCAGTGAAACAGAAACTTCGACGGATGAGACCTGAGTGGGCCAAGAAGGTCAGAGAAGAGGTTAAGAAACAGATAGACGTGGGGTTCCTGGAAGTGGTAAAGTATCCCGAATGGTTAGCAAATGTTGTGCTAGTGCCGAAGAAAGACGGGAAAGTCAGAATGTGTGTGGATTACAGAGATCTCAACAAGGCTTGTCCGAAAGACGATTTTCCTCTTCCTCATATTGATGTACTAGTTGATAGTGCAGCTTTATCTGCCATGTATTCATTTGCAGATGGGTTTTCAGGGTATAATCAGGTTCTTATGGCTGAGGAAGACAAGCACAAAACTGCCTTCATCACAGAATGAGGTACTTATTGTTACAAGGTAATGCCTTTTGGGCTCAAGAACGCAGGAGCTACTTATCAGCGGATGGCTACTACATTGTTCCATGATCTGATGCACAAACAGATTGAGGTATACGTGGATGACATGATGGTGAAATCAGAGACAAGAATTGGTCATATAGAAGCACTGGAGAAGTTCCTTCAAAGGGTTGACAAATAGAACTTGCGGCTGAATCCAAGAAATGTGTGTTTGGGGTAACATCAGGAAAATTGCTGGGACATACAATGGGAATCAGAGGAATAAAAGTAGATTCTGAGAAAATCAAGGCAATTACTGAGATGCCGGCACCGAAGATAGAGAAAGAGGTTAGAGCATTCCTTGGGAAGATTCAGTATATCAGTCGGTTCATCGCCAAGTTGACGTCAGTATGTGAGCCTATCTTCAGACTGTTGAGAAAGAACCAGCCAGTGAAATGGAATGTGCAGTGTCAGTCAGCTTTCGACAAGATCAGAGAATACTTAGTAAAGCCTCCTGTATTGAAACCTCCAAGACCGGGCAAGCCTTTGGTACTGTATTTGGCTATAGAATCAGAAGCACTGGGGGCAATGATAGTACAGGCAGATGAGACCGGGGTAGAGCATGCAGTCTACTATCTCAGTAAGAAAATGCTTCCGTATGAGCCCGCTATCAAGAAGTAGAGAAGATCTGTTTGGCAGTAGTATAGGCATCCATAAAATTGCGGCATTACTTCCAATCTTACAAGATCCAGGTAGTGGCAAAGGAGAATCCTCTGAAATATCTGCATTCAGTGCCTTCGCTAGTGGGGAAATTGGGCAGATGGTTAGTGTTGCTGACAGAGTTTGACATTGAGTACCTCACTTCCAAAGTGATCAAGGGGCGAGCCGTAACAGAGTTTCTGGCATTGTAACCTATTGAAGGGGATCGGCACAAGTTTAAATTTCCAGATGAAGAGATCCAAGCAATAACAGTTCAGAGATGGAAAATGTATTTTGACAGAGCAGCTATTGGGATGCATCCCAAGGTCGAGGCCAACCTTTTGTCAGCGATATTGGATGCGTCCCAGGATCGAGGCCCCCGTTGTCGGTTGCAGCTATTGGGATGCATCCCAAGGTCGAGGTCCACTGCATCATCAGTTTCAGGATGCGTCCCTGGGTCGAGGCCCACCTTTTGTTAGCGGTATTGGGATGCATCCCAGGGTCGAGGCCCCCGTTGTCGGTTGTAGCTATGGGATGCGTCTCAGGATCGAGGTCCACTGCATCATCAGTTTTGGGATGCGTCCCAAGGTCGAGGACCACCTTTTTTCAGCGGTATTAGGATGCATCCCAGGGTCGAGGCCCCCGTTGTCGGTTGCAGTTATTGGGATGCGTCCCAGGATCGAGGTCCACTGCATCATCAACTCAGTTCGAGACAGCAGGCAAGTCAGGTGGCAGCTGGCGAGCCAGGTAAGTGAAAATGCATTACATAACATTGATAGGATTGTCACTGTTACACATTACACAAGTCCCATCAAAGTGGGGGCAATTGTAGGCACTACATTTTTGCATATAAGTCCCTATTATGAGTCTAATTTGGAGACACTACCTTTTAAGTCACGGAAGTCGCGGGAAACGGATGTTAGAAGGGGAAATTCAGAATAAGTATGTCATCGGATTCATTTCATAAGTTCACTGTCTTCGTTCATACTGCGTTCGTGACCACGTTCGAACGTCAAGCAAATTGTGGGCGTTCGTGTAGCGTTCGAATCGGTGTTCGAACGGTGTCGGTATTTCTGGTTTTGCTGCTAGCCTCACACCCAAGCCCAATTAGCCCACCAAAGCCCATAAAACACATCCAAATTAATAAAACACATATTTAACACATGGGGAATTAAATAAAATCTAAAAATCATATACCAAATTAAAATAAATATCAAATAAAATCATGCCTAATTAAAATCAATCAAAAATATTATATACCAAACTAAACAAATTGTATGCCTAATCAAAACAAATTAAATATATTAACTTCCTAATTAACCAAATTTTGTCCCCCAATCAATCTTTGATTTTCCTTGTTTAACACCAAATCATATCCCCCTTTAATGCACCAAATCCCTTCCTTGTCAAGCAAGGATTTACCCATCCCCTTTGCCTATAAAAACAAAGCTATTCCAACCCTTGAATCCTCCTCACTTTTCACGCATATACAGCAAAAAAGAGCTCTCAATTCATGCCTAAGACAATAACAATAAGCAAGAAATTTCTCTTCCCCTACTCCCTCTACATCACCGAAACTGATCACCCTAAACAACCCTTACATTAACCGAAAATCACCCTTGGAATAACCCTTACATTAACCGAAAATCACACCCCCATACAGTAGCCTAAACACCTTAAAAACGCCCCCAAATCACCTAAAACAGTAACTAAAAAACTGTACTTAAAGCCTTTAAAAAAACATCCAAAACAGTTGCCTAAAAACACCAAAAATAGTGACCGAAATACAGCAGCAAAACAACAGCAAAACAGTAGCGAAACGGAGGGATAACAGCAGCCCCAATAGCGAAGCAGCAAAGGGAAACATTGAACCAGTGAACCGGAGGAGTTGCAGATCATCCACCCTTCCAACGACTGCGTACGGTACTTCCGAGAGTCGACATAAAAGGTTAGACCTGAGGGCACCCTTCGTATTTATTTTTTATTCCTCTTTTAATCGTTTTAGTTATTTATTTCGTATGAGAGTCATTCATGGATGCATGTTTTGGCATTGAATAAAATGGAAAATGTGTCGCCTCTTGTGGTATATAGGATGGAAACCCAGACATAAATTCTATAGCCGAATCCGAATGGATGGTAGTGCGGTCTGTACTTGGGATACAACTCCACGTACCACTTGAGCAAATGGAGAATATTTTGTTTTATATTGTTTGATTCATTTATTATCCGTTATTTAAATTCTGCATGTTATTTGTTTGTGTAATGATGAGATAAAGCGTATGGGCTTAGTAATTTGGATTAAAGGTCCTCCGTTTCGAGGGGTTAAAATCCTTTACCACGATACTTTCCCGCGCCGAATGATGTATATTCGGTTGAATGTAAGATGTGTTCAATAGGGTATACAAAGTCCGATATCATTGTCTTTATTTTTATATGCATTATGTTATTAGCGCATGGGTTTAGTAAGTTGGATTAAAGGTCCTCTGTTTCGAGGGGTTAAAATCCTTTACCACGATGCTTCGCCGCACCGGATGATGTATATTCGGTTGAATGTAAGATGTGTTCAATCGGGTATACAAAGTTCGATATCGTTGTCTTTATTTTTATATGAATTATGTCATTAGCGCATGGGCTTAGTAAGTTGGATTAAAGGTCCTCCTTTCGAGGGGTTAAAATCCTTTACCACGATGCTTCGTCGCGCCGGATGACGTATATTCGGTTGAATGTAAGATGTGTTCAATAGGGTATACAAAGTCCGATATCATTGTCTTTATTTTTATATGCATTATGTCATTAGCGCATGGGCTTGTAAGTTGGATTAAAGGTCCTCCGTTTCGAGGGGTTAAAATCCTTTACCACGATGCTTCGCCGCGCCGGATGACGTATATTCGGTTAAATGTAAGATGTGTTCAATCGGGTATAAAAAGTCCGATATCGTTGTCTTTATTTTTATATGAATTATGTTATTAGCGCATGGGCTTAGTAAGTTGGATTAAAGGTCCTCTGTTTCGAGGGGTTAAAATCCTTTACCACGATGCTTTGCCGCGCCTTGTAGCCCATTATTATTTATTAGGTGTCATCTATTCATCCGTTCACGTATGTGTCACGTTGTTTAATGTTTTTTCTAGGTCACTGCTGTAACCCCGTTCGAACGCATTTCAGAACGCCGCACGAATGCATGTTTTCTGTCTCAGTTCATTCAAACGCGTTCTCGAATGCTACACGAATGCGAACCTTCTGTTTCCCGTTCGAACACGTTTATAAATGCTTTTCGAATGCGCACGTATTTCCTTTGTTTTATCATGCATTCGGTCTGGACCCGTTCGAACTCGTTATCAAACGCTATACGAACGCGAACCTTCTATTTACCATTCGAACGCGTTTTCGAACGCTAAAAGAATACGCACACACTGAACTGAGTCATTTTCATCACATGTCATGCATAATTGTTTCTTAGGTGATTTCTCTTGTATCATGTAATCAATCATACTATTTTTTTTCCTGCATTTATTTATTTGATGTATTCATGAGATGGTATTCAAGTATGATTTAGCCCATTTAGTTGTTCATTTTCAAGCATGATTAGTCATTTATTTTGCGTTTGGAACTTACATTATGTTTAGGTTGTTCTTTGTTTTCCGCATTATATGATCGAAGTATGTTCATGAGATTTCCGTGTGATATTGCATGTTCGCCGTTATTCCAATTTGCTTCCATGCATGATTGTACAATTATTATCTACTGCCATGCCTATGATCGAATGTAATGTTCTTATGAAATTGTATGCTAGCCGTATTTATCTCTATGCATGCAAATTGGGACATAGATTAAATGCAAATAGGTTGTATGAAAATCCGGACATAGGTTATATGCAAACTTAGATATGAGCCTTGTATTTATGCATGCGAACTTAGAGTAAATTATTCTTGGAAATAAATGTTGCTTAGGCTTGGTTGAATTATCGCACAAATCATTTTATTACAAGTGGCATAAGTAAGGGACCATTCCATGTAGAGGTTTTTAGGGGCTAATCCGGTAACGCAGCGGAAGCGGCGGAAAATCCTATTTTCGATTTCAAAACTTTTTCTCAATTAATTAAATAAACATATTATTTAACATTCCAATAATCAAATTATGAAATAAAATTCAAATGAATCATATTCAAGTGAATTTACCGAAATGCCCTTACATTGATATTTTGTCCATTTTAGTCCGAAATTGATCTAATCAATTTTTAATGATTCTAATCATTTCTAATATGAACTTAGAATGTTCAAAACATCAAAACACCAAAAGCAACCAAAAACCCAAATTTGATCCTTTGGCCGAATGCACCAATAAGGTGCCATTTTGTGCACTTTGTCATTTCATGCATCAAAACACATCAAGATGTAATCCAATGTACATGAAACTTTATATGCATCATATACACATCCAAATGCACAACATATATGAAAATCCCCAAATTTGGAATTGGTCATGAACCCTAATTTTCAATTTCATCAAATTGGACAAATTAGACCAAATTGGTTAAATCCAACACTTCAATCATCTTTCTTACATCCAATCAAAGTCTCAACACAATGAAACAACTCAAGATAAAATCTAGGTCATCTAAGAGGGGTCAACAACTCTAGATTAGCAACATGGTTTCCAAAAAACCTTAAAAGAAATGCTATAACTACAATAGTCACAAACTTCCTTCATCACACATGCTCAACACTTCCATCAAACTTCCATCAACATAAACACAAAGAATAAAGAAAGGAATAATCTAAGAACATCATATGTTAAAGCCTAGATCCTAAGGAACATTTTCCTTTCTAATAGAAGTTGGAAAAACTTACTAAAATCCAAGCTTTCTTTGATTTTGTCTTTCTTTCTCACAAGCTTCTTTGGCTTCATCAATGGAGTTTTTCTTTAAAGTGTATTAGGTTACTTCCAAATGAAATGAAAACAATATATACTTGCATTAGAAAGGCCTTGGCCGAATTTGACAAAGGTTTATACAAGAAATATTAATTTCAACTTCATTTGAATTTCATTTGATCAACTTATCTGATCACTTAATAAATATCTAAAACACCTTATTGATATTTATTTAAGTCAACAAAAGCAACCAAGAAAAATATAACTCTTATATTTAAAGTGTTATGGCCGAATTTAATGGAAAATAAAGGAAAAAATATTTTATTTTTCAAACAATTTTGACAAATATCTTAAGAAGTCAAAATCAATTTGACAACCTTTTCCTTTAATGTATAAGTCAACAATTGCAACTTATAATCATTTCCTAACTTTATCATTTTGGTGATATATTTATATTTTAATTATATTAATCATTTACAATTAAATAATTAAATAATTAATTAAATATAAATATATCAAATATATGTATTATATTTACTTTAAATATCTCAAATACATATATTAATGATATATGTCAAATACCTGTATTGACTATTATTAATGTGTATTTAATAATATCATATATTAAATACAAATACACATTAATTAGGAAATGACGGTTCGGCCCGTTCGCATGTATTTTTCGTTTAACGATTAAACGATTTATAAATAATCATCATTATTCATAAATTTTGCTCTAGTGCTCTACGAGTATGTTTTCATTATTGAGACTCTCTAGATTCAGGTATATCCGTCACGAAATCCAATTTCATGTGCATAATCTATCCACCCGTAGATTATGACGATCACGGATAAACTAGCTGAATCATACAGGTCGAGGTCATTGCATACAATAATCCCTCCGTCACAGGTATCCAGATAATCCCAGAGATATAGATGTAAACATCAAATCTCTATAGGTATTATCTCGTCGACGTATCTATTAGCAATCTAAATAACACTCGGAACTTACTTCCGATGTATACTGTGGCCACAGATTTAACAGACTGTAATAATATATGGACTACTACTATGCTCTGTACACAGAACTGACGGATCCTATCTTGACACACACAGGATATCCTGAGGATCGATCCACACCCAACGAACAGGCGGAGGTCTGATCTAAATAGATCGGTGACGTGACTGCCATCTAAGTGTGGAGGATGTCTCATACATCCACAGTGGTGTCTCAAGTCGAAGGACCACTATGCTACTCAACCCGAGAAGATTCTTATTGACGTTGGTGTATCATCCATTAAGAATCTTCGGTGAGCCGTTCAGTGTTTATCCACTAAACACCTACACGTCTATACGAGTCTCCATAGACTCATGGTTCATTGGGATAAACCATCGGACCAAGTCTCACGATATACGACATGTACTGGTCTCAACGGATTTGACTAACCGACCGTGTTAGCAAATCTTGACCAGGAACTATGTTTGATAATATACATATAGCAGTGACACTTCCCAATGTCAATTACAAACTAACTTTGTAACTGTGTACTGCATTATTATATTATCGGGCCTTTGTCTAATATATACATATCACTAAACCATTTAGTTTCAATCTAATCGTAATCAGATCGAATACGTATATAAGAACAAGAGGTGCAACCATAAATAAGTAATATTATGGAATAAGGGGATGTTCGTATTCATGAATCAGACATAAATACGGCCCGGATTGCGCTCTGAGCACCAACCCTAACAATTCTCCCACTTTGCTCTAGTGCCAATCCACGGTATCATATACACGTCTCAATGTGCATCGTATGCACACGGTCCTCAAAAGCTCACCCAGTACTTAAGAGGTAGGCAACCAAAAACAAGTCCGCTATGACATATTGAGTTTGTCAAACAAACTCTATCGTTTCCCATAGTCAGCATCATTCATATTTTGTAGAATCTAGATTATACATTAATATGACTCTGATGCTACTTCAGTATTGTGCTACAGCTACTGAGTTGTCCAAGTATTTAAGGATCAAATCCAAAATACTATGAAGACAACCGCAAAACACAATAACAATTCAACACTTCTTTTTATAAGGTCACTATGCAACTTCATAAGTCAATACTTCATAAGTTGCATCTAACTTACTCAGTTAGTAGAATCCTTCGTGACACTCCACTGCATCTTTTTGACTCTTTATGACATAGACTGTCTAACGTCATAATTAGTCTCAAAACTAATATGACCCTAATGGTTGCAGACTATATTCTCCATGAATTAGAAACTCGTTCTTAATATCTCAAAGATCACAAAGAACGTGTTTCAAGATCCATCATATGGTCTATAGGATGTCAAAATAACTCATAACAATTACGATTAAATCAATATCTATAATCGCACATTATAAAGTATTTACTATGTCATCATCAAATGAACATATATTGTTAGACATTCTAATCAATATCTCTTTCGAAAAAGGAATCATCATTTACGAAAGACGAATACTTTGTATAAGACATACAATAACTGTCGAACAGTTATACTAAATGTCATAGATAGCCTTGTTACGTCTTTCATTAGATCATATCTAATGTACGACTAATAGGAGGATCTCACAAGTCTCTTGGGTTTATATCTTATATAAAACTTATATCGTATATAAAAGAGACTACTCCCACTTTTATCACGGAGTAAAGAAGACTTAGGTAAATCTTTTACCGCAAAAACATCTAATTATTACTATAATAATGACAATGTCATTAAGATAATAAACACTAGAAAAGTAATATGTACGCTCACACTAACCCTTCTATCACATATGTATTCTATATACTTTGACAAGATCAGACAATCTGACGACATCAAAAATAAAGAACACATATTTCTGGAAGACTTATCCGAGTCTACAATAGGCTCTATAAGCTAGCACACTAAACTGCAATTTCAGCAGAACACAAACTCTAGGGCCATTCCAGAATGAACTCTTCAAATAAGGAAATCACAACTGATCTCTTATCTGAATAAGTCATCCAAAAACGCCACTTTGCATTCTTCAGCTAAAATATATAGTTTATTATCAACATTAACCAATATATCTTTAATTGTTCAATTAGTGTGACTAGAGATAAGTTTTCTCAGAATCTACAATAGATTGCTGAGTATAATTTTTCTCACTGTCATACTATAAAGGTCAAACCTTTAATAAGCTCACATTGATTCCGTTGTGCAAACAATTAGCACATATCATGAACTAATTCATAATGAAAGCGTAATCAGTTCAAAACTTGATCATAGTAAGCTATGAACAATCTTAGATCTATGGTTCAATGGTGAACTTCCAGAATCGATATCAAACATCGCTTCCATTATAAGTTATAGGATATTTTTTCTTCAGTAAAAGAAAACAACGGAACCATTAAGTATCAAATACTCGTGAATGATTCTGTTATCCTATTGGACTTGTACGGAAGATGTATAAGGGTTGTTTCATCTTATTAATTACATAGTTCCATTTATAATTTATCATTCTCACATTTGACTTCAATAAGTCAAGTCTTTTCTACAATAGTTAACATCTGATGTTACACACCAAGTAATAAAATGATTTTATTACTTAGAATCGTAGGAAAGATATTCTATTAAATAGAATACAATATTCTATTAAACAGAATAAACGATAAACTTTTACTTATACCTCCGAGGTGTAAGTAATTTCCATTATATAACTATTATATAAAAGAAAGATGAAATCTCAAACTTTTCAAGATTCAAATTTTCTACCTATACATTCATATATGCAACTGTAGAAAATAATGGAACATTAATTAAAGAGATATTAGTGTTACTGGAGTATAACCCCAAGAGTATTGAAACTAATTCGGTAACTTTCAATATCAGACGAATCAAATCATATAAGATTCGATTGCTCCCACTACTCAATTCCATCAAGATGGAATCGGAAGAAGGAAGAATATATGAATATGAATCATATTCACTAAATAACCTTAGAACTAATTGCTTTAAATTCATACGTTTGATCGTATCAAAGATCTTTGAACAGTTCAAAAACATGTTATGAATTTTGAGGATAGAAATTCTCAAAACCTTTAGATGAATATATTTGAACAAGTAAAAATGTTCAATCTACGTTTCATCAGAACGGAGAAAGTACTTGATACTTTCAAGACTTTCAATATGTGTTCCTTCAGAAACACGTAACTAAGTTATGACAATTCATCAACTAAGTTACGAAATAAAAGAAAACTATCTTAAGCAATTATTATTTATAAAAACTACATACATCCAATGTATCAGTTAAATAAATTTGGTGGTCCAATGACAATCATTAGTTAAACGAGATCTTAATCACTTTCCTGAATACAATATTCATTAAATGGATAAGGATGTGTAGTGTGATCTAGTATCAAACCATCATTTACCATACGGAATAAGCATCCAATGCTTAAGTGATTAAACTCATAAAGCACCGTTCTAAATTATTTACTTTACGAATAATTCTATTTATGTTTATCTCTACGTCAATGACACTACTAGTTATTATAAAATATGTAACAATTGTTTATAAAGAACAAGTGACTATCCAATAGTCGCAAGTTCCGATATCAAATATCAAAACAATCGTTAACCAATATTTCAAATAACTAGACGGGAGATCTGGTATCCAATACCTATAGTTGTAGTATTGTGAAAATCAATATTTTCTATACATAAATATACGCATCTCCTTTCTTTTGCTTTACTATTTGCATTCAACTATTCACAACAATT